>JAAAKG020177529.1:0-26474 GCA_010014905.2 Druon quercuslanigerum | reverse complement strand
CATTTCTCATTTAGAGAGAGGCAAAAATAGTTATAATTGAAGAAACATAATTGTTAAAACAAAATTATTATTTTTAATAACTTTCTTCTCTCAGATAATTGCTGGAAAGATGCGTTTTTTATAAAACTTTTAACTGTGCTTTGGCTTTTTAGCTATGAACACATAATAGTTAAAGATAAAATTAAAGACAATCTGAAAATTAAAAAAAAAACCTGCAACTTTCTAGCTTTACTCTAAAAGAAGATATTTATAAACGATAAGCAATTATGTTTTTTAGAATTAATTGCCTATTGCTTCGATCGAAATGCAAAGTAATAATTAAGTTTAAAAATTGAGAAGAAACCGCGACTTTCTGACTATATTCTGAGAGAAATTTGATAAAAACAATAAGGAATTGCTTAAATAATTTTTGTAAGCATTTAATCATCAGTAGAAACTAGTATTTTATATATTTGAAAAAAGTAAGAAAATAAACAACAACTTTTTTTTAATGAAAAAACGCATTTATTTTGGTGTGGATCCAAGCAAATTGAGGGGCGACATGCATAAAATTTCAAGCAAATAAATTTATACGATCAATATCTTCTCTTCTCGGTTAACGGAAATGAAATTTAATGATATTGGTTTTGATACTCTTTCTCTGAAATATTCGTTTATTTCTGTATTTTAATTGGGCTCTTATAAGTTCTTGTAATATAACCTTATTATTCTCTTTTCAGACTTTTGCAAAATCTTCATGATAAGATTTTAATATCCATGCTAAACTTGCTAGAGTTATAATTTAATTGTCGAAGATTAAATTCCCTTTTGAAGTATGTACTTACATTTCCCCAGTTTAGGAAAATAATAAGTTTGAAAAGCTCGTTGTTGATAATGATATTAACCATGTAAATGAGTGTTTTAAAAATTGTTTTAATGTAAAGGACGGATGCATTAAAGAAGTTGTCTCTTATAAAATTAGAGATAATAAAATAGGTCCAACTTTTTTTTAAATTTCGACTTTCACTCACTATTTCATAGTTTCTCAAATTAGTGTTGTTAATCTTGTTAAGTTTGAGAGGTCTCTACTTAGAAAATGACGATTTTTTTTTTAAATTCGAACCAGGCGCTATCTTAGCATTTTTCTAAATTTCGACTGTCACGGCCTACTCTATTATTTCTAAAATAAATTTGCTTATCTTACCAAGCTTGAGAGGCTTCCGTTGAAAAATGGTGTGATTAATTATTTAACTGAAATAAACACCAGCCTCCATCTTGGACTTTTTTTAAAATTTCGGCTATCACTAGCTTATCTTGTCAAGTTTGAGAGGCTCTCTTAAAAAGAATGGGGACATTAATAATTTTTTTGAAATATTACAATATGTCATTTTGAATTTGTTCAAAATATTCAATTTTCCTTGTTAGCAATAGATTCATAGATATTAGTAAGATTTTTTTCACAAAGTTTGCGGTCCTTCCGTTACAAAATATAGAAAAGCCAACTTTTTTTGAAAAATTTGATTTCGAATCTATACTGTTTTTCAGTTATAAGTGGATTGCGGTCCTCGGTTTATAGAAGAATTCGACGAAAATTGAAAAAGTTATATTGGAACGAAAGCTGCTACTAGAAGCAAATATTGGGATGAAAATTCAATTCTTTTGTTGGAAATATAACTCTTTTGAGAATCATGAATCTTTTTGGATAGAAAATTTATCCTTTGGAAATGTAATACAATTTTTTCATGTGGAAAATTCATCGTTCTAAAAAATTCGTGTTTTTGGCTTGAAAGTAGAACTATTTAGTTAACAATGCAACTTTTTTCGTTGAAATTTCATCTTTTTGTTTTTAAATCCAGTCATTTGATTGAACATTAAACTGTTTTGTTACAAATTAAACTATTTTGTTGAAAATTTAAATATCTTCTACAAAATTAGTCTTTTATTTGGAGATTCTATTTTTTTTTAAATGTGAACATTTGGTTAAAGTTAATTCTTTTCTTTTGGAAACTTCAACTATTTGGTTACAAATTTTACTATTCTGTTAAAAATTTAAATATTTTGTTGAAAATTAAACTGCTGTGTTGAAAAATCGTCTTCTTGGATTGAAGATTCATCTTTTTTAATTAAAAATTCATATTTTTTGGCAGAAAAGTTCTGAGTTAAAAATTCAACTCTCTTTTAAAAAATTAGTCTTTTTCGCTTAAGGATTGGAATGTTTGATTAAGAAGGCAACTTTTTGTGGTGGAAAATTCTTTTTTATTGAAAATTCAAGAGCTTGGTCCAAAATTCAACTATTTCGTTGAAAATTTAATTATTTTATTGAAAATCGGGCTTTTTCGATTAAAAATTCATCCTTTTTGGACTGAAAATTCAGCTTTTTGACAGAAAAGTTCGGAGTTAAAAGTTTGACTATCTTCGCAAATATTAGTAGTTTTACGCTTGAAGGTTGGACTATTTGATTAAAAATGGAACATTCGTGGCTGAAGTTGATTATTTTTTTTATATAAAATTCAACCATTTTCTAACAAGTGCTACTATTTTGTAAAAACTTGAATTATTTGATTAAAAATTAAACTGCTTTGTTGAAAATTTCTCATTTTCGATTGAAAACTCATCTTTTTTGGCAGAAAAGTTCTGAGTTAAAAATTCAACTCTCTTTTAAAAAATTAGTCTTTTTCGCTTAAGGATTGGAATGTTTGATTAAGAAGGCAACTTTTTGTGGTGGAAAATTCTTTTTTATTGAAAATTCAAGAGCTTGGTCCAAAATTCAACTATTTCGTTGAAAATTTAATTATTTTATTGAAAATCGGGCTTTTTCGATTAAAAATTCATCCTTTTTGGACTGAAAATTCAGCTTTTTGACAGAAAAGTTCGGAGTTAAAAGTTTGACTATCTTCGCAAATATTAGTAGTTTTACGCTTGAAGGTTGGACTATTTGATTAAAAATGGAACATTCGTGGCTGAAGTTGATTATTTTTTTTATATAAAATTCAACCATTTTCTAACAAGTGCTACTATTTTGTAAAAACTTGAATTATTTGATTAAAAATTAAACTGCTTTGTTGAAAATTTCTCATTTTCGATTGAAAACTCATCTTTTTTTGGCAGAAAAGTTCTGAGTTAAAAATTCAACTCTCTTTTAAAAAATTAGTCTTTTTCGCTTGAAGATTGGGCTAGTTGATTACAAATTAAATTTTTGTGGTTAAAGTTTATTCTTTTTTTTATTGAAAAGTCAACTATTTGGTTACAAATTCAACTCTTTTCTTGAAAATTTAATTATTTCATTGAAAATTAAACTGCTTTGTTGAAAATTTGTCTTTTTCTATTGCAAATTCATTTTTTTTGGCAGAAAATTTCTGAGTTAAAAATTCAACTATCATAAAAAAATTAGTCTTTTGTCGCTTAGCGATTGGGCTATTTAATTAAAAATTAAACTTTTTGTGGTTAAAATGAATTATTTTTTATTGCAAATTCGACAATTTGGTTAAAAATCCTCTATAAGTTAAAAATTGAACCACTTACTATGAAGTCTGTTGAAATATGATTTTGCTATGATTTGTGTCTTATTTCAGGCGTTTATCAAATAAAATTAAAGAACAAATTTTTTCTACAAAGGGGTGAGTTTATTCGTATGTGTGACGTCACCGTTGGGGGATTCAAACTTTGTGTGATGATCTGAGACGAAGAGGAGAGACATTGAAGGCTTTTCCCGGCTTTTCTTCGGATCCTGGTCAGTGGTCCTCTTTTTTTCTTATTGACAGTCATTGCCTGTTTACATGGTCAAGGCTTGTGAATAGAAACAAGATTTTTAATTAAGCCGAGGCCCGATCGAAATACTCGGTAAGGTGTGGTTGCATCGTGGTGTGGGCGTCTTTCAATTACTTATGCTGTGCACGGTGCGACATGACTTTACGGACCAAGTGGGAATAGTCACGCACTCTTATCGATTACATCGTTGACAAAATGGATTTACAAGCACCCAACACAAACGTGTTCTGAGAGCCGAGCAAACGAAGTACGAAACATGCAATGAGGAAGACAGCGCATTTTCCTTACACATATTTAATTCACATTATCAGCCAATTTTCAGAGAAACAATTATTGAAAAGATTAAAGAAGTATTGGAATAAGTATTTTGGCAGATCCAATCCAATTCTTTTTAGACAGTTAACTATTTAGTTAAGAATTGCAACAGTATTTGGTTAAAGTTTAATATTTTTTTCTTGAAAATTTCACTATTCTGTTAAAGATTGGACTACTTTGTTGAAAGTTCAACCATGTTCTTGACAAATTATTTGCTTAAAAAAAATTCAAATACTTACTTAAAATTTTATCTGATTTTGTCGAAAATTCATCTGTCTTCTAAAATGTTCAATTATTAATTTTTCGTTAAAAATTGATTTTCAATTCTAAACATCAAATTTTTGAATTAAGAAACGTACGTTCACTTCGTTCATGCCTGTTTACTGTAAGACAATTACTCCATGGCTACACTGTTAAAATTTTCTGTTCAAAACTTCCACTACATGTATTGAAAGCTTATTTCGGAAACTTAAGGTAACGCTACAATACACAATGTTGCAGTTTCCCAATTCTAGAGCTAAAACTTTCGTTAATATATACTATATAACGCGTGAATTTATGGAATTCAAGGAATCCAAGAAATTCATGGAGTTGAAGGAATTCACAGAATTTACGGAACATACGGAATTTACGAAGAAGGTGTGGATCTCGAAACAGTAAGGGTACGTGGGTTGGCGTTCGCAGATGATAAGGTTGTTATGGCATAATCTATCGAAGATTTTCAAAGAATGTTGAATAAATTGAATGCAAGCATGAAGAGCATGGGCCTCAAAATTAACGTAAATAAAACAAAAACTATGGTGTTCGAAGGAAAGAGTGAGAAAACAATATGCAACATTGTATTAAATGACGAGAGAATTGAACAAGTTGATAAATTCGTATACCTTGGTAGCTTATTTACTAGGGACGGGAAGATTGATGAGGAGTTAGATAGGCGCATAAACGAACTTAAGAAGGTTATTTGAATTCCGTAAATTTCATGAATTCCATGAATTAAGCATATTATGTGAATTCCTTAAGGTGTGCAATTTTGCCTTACGCTTGTATTGCAGAAGTCTTCTAGAAGTGTTGTAGAATTCGAAACATTTTTAATAGTGTATAGGCTAACACTTTATGACAATACTTTATCGCAATACTGTCTGGCAGTGCTTCATGCCAATACTTTATGACAATTTTAAAATGTATTCTAAAGCTTTATGACAATCCTCGATTTCGAATACTTATGACAAAACTTTTGGCAATATTTTACGGCAATAGATTATACGAATAATGATGGCAACGCTTGGCAAATATATTATTGGATGCAACAATAATACAATACTTATTTATATTTTGATGAATTGCAAGATTTTTTGTTATTTGTATTGTATCATAAAGGCATTTTATGTTTATTATAACTATAAAACGTAAAAATGTTTGCACAATTTTGAATTATGTTCAGAGTATCAATAATTCATTTTTATAATGAGAAAGCATAACAAAGTTATGATGCTTTTGATCAATTCGTGAGAATCATTCATGAAAAGTGGTTGCTTATTTATTTTATAGCCGGATGTTTTACAAACTTATCAGAAGCGAGTAGTAATTCCGACACTTTCTTCTTCGAACTATGAAATAGAGAGAATTTAATTCTGGGTTGACATCATTTATGTCGTACATTAGCGACACCTCCAAGATTCGATCTCTGCTAGCCTACTTCCAGATACATAACATTGAAATATAATTAGAATTATAGCTACTTGTCCAGATTTTCTGATTTGCAACTCCTCAAATTAGTTAAACAATGTAGTTTATTGAAGATAAAGAAACCGCAAGAAAGTTTTAAGAAATTCACAGCGAGCTCGGTTTGAAACAACAAGCTCCTGATCACATGTCAGGTGCGCTACCAGTTACGCCATCGCAGTCCACCAGTAAAATGTTTGTTTTTCTTAAATTTTTCTTAGAACTTACTTTCTCCCGATTTTTAATTAATTTGCGAAACGACAAAATTAATTTGCGCTAAAGTAGGACCCTATACTTATCAGCAAAAACTTATAGACAGAATCGTCTGCCCCTAAAACTTAACCTCAACATACTGGTACTAGGCCTCAACAAATCCATCGTCATTTAACTGCAGTTAAAATGAAACCTAATATTAAAAAGTTATTTATTTGTTTATTTTTTGTTTATTTATCATTATTTTCCTTCAATTCTGCATTTTCATTTCGGGTATGAGTAATAAAGAAATCTTGCAGCTGATTACAACACGTTCCTGACTGTATTTCAATCGTAAACTACAGAGAATGTTGTCACGATTTCAAAAGCTTGATAATTGCGAATGACCATAACGAACAGCGTAATTTCTTGACAATTTTGAAGAAGCACGTATCATTCTTTACACGTTACAGTATCTAACGATGATACTATTTCGCTCAGAACAAAGAGCTGACACCTTTCATACTCTCGTGCGATAACACATCTTGTTCTCAGACAATGGGACGCAAATCTAGTAGGTCAAAAATATTAGCAATACATTTTTGTCAATTTATAGGTTCTTGTTGTTAAGATTTTCCAACTGTCACTTGTCAACTGACAACATGTATCCGTTACCTGTTTTTTGAAATTGAAGAATTTTGAAAGGATCGATTAATCAAAGATAGATAGATTCGATCAAAAGTTAACAAAATTTTACGTTAATTAATTGAAGTGACTAAAAAAAGTTGTACAGGGCTACCCTCGAATAAGTTCAACCTAAAAGTGCTTAGGGTGCCCAAAAATGCATTTGAAATTTTTTTCTATGAATTTTCATGCATATCCCGCCCCCCTTAAATTTGTTCGAATCCATAAAAAATAAATGCGTCTTATATTTTTTGAAACAAAAAAGTTATATTTAGAAGGAAGCCTCATCGTATTTCCCATAAGAAAAGAATACTTTTTTGTGAATTTTATTCTAAATCGTCAATAGTAGGTATATCCAGTTGACCCTTATCGATTATCCATAGTTTTTATTACTACACATTATTTCCAATACATATAATATTACTTTATACTGAAAATAAGTTACTGAAATAGATTGTTTATACAATTTATTATTGTTTAAAGTAATTTTTCTCTTAGAATATATTTAGAAAGTTGCGGTTTATTCTGAAATTTTCAACTTGCTTTTAAACTTCTTATTGAAATAATAATCAATCAATAAACAATAAAGATCAATAATAAATAATCAATAAAATAATGAACTATATCATAATCAATTGAAGTTACCAAAAAGAAGTGTTTAATAAGTATATTATTATATATAACACTTTTCTATTATAGTGAGGCAATAATTAGTTCAAGTTAACAATCCTTACTGTTTAAACAATTTTATTATTGTTTATAGCTACCTCTGCTCAAAGTAATGCTAGAAAGTTTCGTTTTTTTCCCTGAAATTTTCAGATTTTCTGTGACTTTTTGGTTATGAACAAATAATAAATAAACGTCAACAAGAATAATTTTTTAATTAATATTCCATCTGTTTCGAACTGAATTATTTGTACTCTTTTCATCATAAAAAAAATTATTTTAAACAAAAAAGTTATCAGTAACTATTGCAAAGAAAAGTTACATTCAATATCATCCAGAAATTAATATGAGAAAAACGCAGCTTTCTAACATCGCTACAACAGAAGATATTAATGAATATTAATACATTGTTGAACCAATTATTTCGGTTAAATTTCATTAATTTTTATCCCACTTTGAGTGAAAAGTAGGTAAAAAGTTAAAAAAATGTATAATAAATCACAACTTTTTAAGATTATTCAAAGATAATGTAATTAAAAATAATGATAAATTATTTATACATTTTTATAGCTTTAATTGATTATTACGTAGCTCTGACTGAAAAATGGAAAGCAAGTTGAAAAATTGAGAGAAAGCCGTGACTTTATAACTCTATTCTATGATAAAATTGCTATAAATACTAATAAAGTGTGTAAAAAATTTATTAGAACACCTCCTTGTCAGCCAAAAGTAATATTTCACATATTAGAAACAATTTGCACTAAAAGAAACCGCAAAGATTATAATTAGTGCCAAAAACTCGTAAAATCCAATTTTTCACTCATGGGGGTTTCTTCAGACCCTGTAAAACAGATTTATGGAAGTGAAAATGAAAAATAAATTTTTTCTTTGTATTCAATATCAAGATAAATTTTGAGAATCATCTCAATACACCTAATATATTCACGATTCTGAGTGAAATTTACAAAAATTTATTTTTCCTATTATTTTTTTAAAAATGAAAACGCGTTTATTTGATTGTGAATTCAAAAACATTTGGAGCGAAGATGTAAATACAAATTTGGTGAAAGTTGCTGTTTTTCCATAATCTACGAAAACGTTTTTTTTTAAAATTTAGTTAATTAAATTTTTTTAATTAACCGTCTCCAAAACGGTAAATTTTGCATTTTTAAAACGGTCTTCCCGCTTTTAAGACGACGAATTTTTTTCAAAACAACCAAATGAATAAATATTTCTTGAGCGCAAGATAAAGAAAATTCAAATTCAACCTACAACTTTATAAAAATTAACTAAAACTTAAAATAAATTCGCCATAATATTTTGCCCATACAGAAATCTTTCTGAATTTTCAAATTCAAAAATCGAGCAGAAGATATTAACCGATTTTAAAAATTGTTTGTACTTCTCCCGGACGCCAACAAATTTTCTTTTATTCCGCTCAAATGATTCGATTAATTTTAGGATTTTCAGACATTTCAATCTTTAAGCTTTCTGTATTTTTGGAACAAGGAATTAAAAGAATTTTGTTAATAGCATGTAATACCAGAAATCTGAAAGAAATTAGGAGGGCGCTTTTTATTTGTTCAGTTTTGTAAAAATACTTGTAAAAAACGTACCCTTAATGACGCTTGGATCCCATATTAGATTTCATTTTTGGTATAAAACCGCCTTTTAGAGTCGGTTTATCATTGAAATTGTTAAATAAATATTTGACAGTGCTACTCACATATGCCTGATTCACCATTGTTTTCATTCGCAGTGCGCTTGAGACTTGCGTTAGTTCCCCGATTACATTGTCAAATAATGTACCCGTGCACTGATAGACCTTGGCTTCTAAGATAGGCTGAATACCTCTGCAGTACCGTAAAACCCTGAAACAGAAAATAGATTCAATGGAATTTATTTGAATCGGAAAATTTATCAATGCCGATTCACGCGAGTTGTCTGTCCATTTGTGAAATTTTTAATCGGTCTCATGAATTTAATAATGTCAGTCAATTATATTTTTTTAAACGGGCCAATCGGAAACACATTTATCGGCTGCGTTTCTCATTTTTCAGAAAACTCAGCCGGTAAAAGTTGTTCCGATTCAAAAAATTAAAAAATAATTCAACGAGATGCACTTCCATTGGTAGTGGCTGTGTGGGTTCGTCCATGAACTGCGCTCAGAAATTTAGGCTATTTTTGACCCCACGATCATCCCTTGATGATAGTCGTAATTTTGTCGTAAAGCAGAATTCTCTCAAATTAGGGAAAATGGGGTGATTTTTAATGGAAATAGGGGAATAATAGGGGAATAAATTCTTTTGAATAAAATTAGTGTAAATACTATGGCGAATTTAATATGGAAAACTTTAAATTTCCAACGTTTCAAGTCGAAATATATTGCATTTTCAAAAAAATAGTCACATTTTTAACCCAAGAATCAGGTTTTTCATAAAAAAATTTGAATTTTTGACAAAAAAAATGACTTCATCGATATAGTTTAATGTTCAACGTTCAACGTACAGAGATGCGTTCTTAATCAAATAGTCAGTTGAATTTTTAATCAGTGGGATTAGGCGAGAGAGAAAACGAATTTTTAATCACATAATAGAATCCCCAGCCTAGTAGATGAATTTTCAATCAAGTAAGATGAATTTCCTACCAAATAGTTGAATTTTAAATATAAAAAGGTATTTTTTAAACCAAAAATGGAATAGTCAAAATATCAGTTTGAAAGTTAATTTTCAGCCAAAAAATTCGAATTTTCAATCAGTTATATTTAACGGAAAAGACAAATTTTTTTATTTTATATATATATTTTTATTATTTAGCAATGAATTTTAACATCCATTCTCTTCTGAAGTCGAATGCAAATTACGTAGATGAGAAAAATGTAGTCTTTGACAATGAAATTAACTTTGTATAATTTTTAAACGGAATTAGGCAGAAAAAGTATTTTGTAAATTTGTCAATACAATAGACATAATTCTGAAATACCTGGGATTCTTACCAGTTGTCTATAATTGTTTAAGCAATTTTGAAATTTCCAAACTTTTTTCAAATATAAGAAAATTAGACCTTATTTGAAAATTTAAATTTAAAAGTTACGGATAAATGATAATATTATCGAAAATACCAGAATTGTATCGAATTTGTTGTCAAATTTGCAAAAAAAAATTTAGTTAGTACAAGTGAAAAATAAGCGAAAAATTGGATTTTCGAGTTTTTGGCACTAATACTTACATTTTACACTACATACACTTTATATATATATATATATTTTTTTTATTATTCAGCCATTCTTTTCTGAAGTCGAATGTAAATTACGTAGATGAGAAAAATGTAGTCTTTGACAATGAAATTCATTTTTTATAATTTTTAACTGGAGTTAGGCAGAAAAATGTAGTATTTTGTAAATTTGTCCATACAATAGACATAATTCTAAAATACCTGGGATTTTGACTGGTTGTCTATCATTGTTTAAGTAACTTTTAAATTTCCAAACTTTTTTCAAATATAAGAAAATTAGATCTTATTTGAAAATTTAAATTTAAAAGTTACGGATAAATGATAATATTATCGAAAATACCAGAATTCTATCGAATTTGTTGATAAATTTGCACAACAAAATTTTTTTGTCCTAGTGTAGCCAATAGTTATATTAAAAAAATGATAAATTATTTAAGCAATTCAAAATAAGGTAAATCCACCGTTGTGATCTTTTATATCGCCTATTTAGTTTATTTCATTACAAGGGTACATATATGGAAAATTATTATGTAAACGAATAAAAATTGTTAAAAAAATCATAATGAATACAAAATATAAATGAAATTGTTTGATTTTACGATCAAAACCTTAGGATGGAAAAAACTACACAAAAATAGTATTTGCGACTAATATACCGAAAAATACTGAATCCTCGTTCAGAGGGTGGTTTTTGAGGCATGCTGGAATGGCATGGGGAGTTAAAACAAAAAGAATTTATATGCCCAACTTCGTAGAGGTTCAGTGCACACTTTTCAACTCTCATTGAAAAACTGAGTTTGGATGTTGTGTTTTTTGGCTAGGGTAGTCATTTAGTTCTTTTGTCAAAGGAATTACAGTTTGTGATTAACTAGTTTTAATCTAGCATGTTTTTTATTATCAGTTAAGAAAAAATCATCTCTAGCTCCGCTGGGATTCGAACCCAGGTCTACAGAATACCAGTATGGTGATCTTATCAACTGAGCTACGGCGAACAAAGTTGGTAAGAGCATCAGACCGGCAAGCTGTAGACCTTGGTTCGAATCCCAGCTGAGTTAGAGGAAATCTTGTTCACAGCTAGTAATAAAATCATTTGGGTTTCAGAATAAGACATCAAAATCCATCATTCTATCAATGTCTGATATTTTGATAGCTTATTTCAAAGTCAATTCCCGATATATTATTTATCAAAAGTTGGCTGCAAACAATTGAAAACTATAATTATCCGACAGCAGATTAATAAATAATTGTTTTTGGTTTCAGGTAGTCGACTCGTACAATGGTGGTATCGCAGAACGACGGCGGCAGAAGTGTCGGTGGCGGGGGCGGTGGGGGGCGTGAAAATGATACAACGGTGTACACGGTGTCCGTGAGTGGCGTTGGTTACAGAAATGAAGGTTTCAAGGATGACGGAACGGACGGTATCCCGCCGGAACCAAGGAAGCCTCCTCAGCTTCCGTCCAGTGATGACGATACGCAATCGCGAAAGTTCAAATTATCCCGTAGCGAAAAATGGCGAATCCTTAAAAATATCGGCACGGTGTCGATAGCGTTCATGGTGCAGTTTACGGCCTTCCAGGGAACCGCCAATCTCCAATCCTCGATTAATGCGAAGGAAGGTCTCGGCACGGTCTCACTATCCGCAATTTATGCGGCCCTCGTGCTTTCCTGTATCTTCGTGCCCACTTTTGTGATAAAGAGGCTGACGGTCAAATGGACCCTCTGCGTGTCCATGCTCTGTTATGCGCCCTATATTGGTTCCCAGTTTTACCCAAGATTTTACACTCTGGTTCCGGCTGGAGTACTCTTGGGTCTGGGAGCTGCTCCCATGTGGGCGGCAAAAGCGACCTACCTCACACAAGTCGGTGGTGTTTACGCGAAACTCACCGATCAACCTGCTGACGCGATTGTTGTCAGATTCTTCGGGTTCTTCTTTCTTGCTTGGCAGACGGCGGAACTCTGGGGAAACCTCGTTTCTTCTCTTGGTAAGCCTAAAATCATTTTTATAACAAACTTCTTCTCTCATATAAAAATTAACTTTTTTCTGAAAAAAGATCTACTCTCTCTCTCTCTCTCTCTCTCTCTCTCTCTCTCTCTCTCTCTCTCTCGACCATTTACTGAGAGCGACAACAGTAGATCTTTTTTCAGAAAAAATTTTCGGTAAAACTTTAGAGTAGCGGCTTCTCCATTATGTGGTCCTTTAAGCTAATTAACCAAACAAAAATTCAATCGATGAATTTTAAATGAAAAAGGAGGGGTAAGCGCATTTTCAGATCCTAATATCACTTTTTTCATAAAAAAAAGGCCGATATGCACTTTGCGTACCTGACTGAAATCACTGCCTTAATCACTTACAATTACGGCTTCTGTTCAAAATGACCAATAACAGCAAGATAATATAAAACAAAAGAGGAAAGAAGGTTTTTGCAATAAAACAACGTGGTATAGAAGGGTCATAGAAGAGTGATCGATCACATCTTAAACCCCTTTTCCAGATCGCCCTTAAAAAAAACACATGCTAGCGACTGGTCACAGAAGAGTGAGCGAACTTATCTCGAACAATGAAAACAATGAAACAATGAAAGAATTGCAAAAACCTTCTTGCTCCTTTTGTTTTATTATTATCTTGCTGTTATTAGTCATTTTGAACAATTTACATACGCTTTAGAGCCATTTTGAACAGAAGCCTTCAAAGTAAACAATGACTTCTTTAAACTATTCTCTGATAAACAATGTGATAATGTGGTCTGAAAATGCTCTTCCCCACCTGTTTCATTTAGAATTACCCTGATCGATAGGTAGATTTCTGTTTTCACGCTAGTGAAAAAGATATTTAAACTGATCGGTGGTAACTATCTTTGATGATAATACAGATTCCTTTAAGTACTCGTATCATAAATGTAACACCTGACTTGAGAAAGCGTATATTTCTGGAAAAGGGTTCTTCTTTCGATCTCTCTAATAGCTTAATGTAAAAGCACCCGGTGGTTTATTTCCCTGTGGAGTGACGAGAGTAGATCTTTTTTCAGAAAAAATGTAAAAAAAAAAAAAATTAAAACTTCATTTTGCATCTAGTCAAAAAATAACGTTATGTATACTCTGTTATTTGAAAAGTTACCTTAATCGGTAGGTTGATTTCTATTTTCACAGTGAAAAAGGTATCTACACTGATCGATGATAACAATCTCTGATCATAATACAGATTCCTTTAAATTATTCTATAATATAATTATTCGTGATATTAAAAAAAATCAGAGCTGAATTATATACTATCCCTTCTTTTCTAACCCAGACTTCCAAGGGCTTTTTACAAGATATTACATCGAGACGGGAATTTCGATATCCATGTTTTTTTTAATAGTCTTAGCGATATTAAAAAAAAATTTCCAATTTTTGAGTTATCTTATGTTTGTCCCAAACATATTAGGATATCTCAGAAATATCGCAATTTCTGTCTTATCTCTACACAGAAAAAACAAAGGTTAAAAATCGTTTAAAGAATAAAACGCAGAGGGTAATCTCGGCATTCAAAAAATGTAGACTAGTAAGGGTAAAATGAAAAATGAGCGATCTTTCATTTTACTCTTGCTGATTTTAATTTTTTTGCGTGCTGAGATTGCCCCAGCATTTCATCTGAATCACTTTTTATCCTTCCTTTTTTCTGCTAGCTTTTCTCATAAAAAAACTAATAATTAAATTGGGATATAATAAAAAAATAGGTCTCCAAGACTAATGACTATTCAGAACATCATTTTTTGATTCCGAAATATTATAATACATGAATTGAGAGCTAAATAATAATGCATACAATTATTAATTTAAATTAGAGAATGACTGATTTCAACCCCGCCTGGGTTATTTAACATATTATTTTCACAAAAATAACTCAAAACTGCAATTTTATTGGCACAGAACGTTTAGTTCAGGGTCCAAATAAAGGCTATAAATGAAGCTTATAATTATAAAACAATAAAATAAAAATTTATATTCTTTATTGACCAAGAATCGAAACTTTGAAAACAGTAAAAGAACCTAACGCTAGAGAACGAGACAGTTTATAGCTTAATGTCTCTGTTTATTGAATATTTAAAACTACATTCTTTAAAAAAAACTTAGAGCTCTCAAATTGCACAAGAAGACTGACAAAGAAGTATGTTCTTCTAAAAGCCGTGTTTAAAAACAAACACTCAAGAAAGTCGATTTGTGTAATATAAATGCACAAAAAAGTTAAAATGAGAGAAAAATGTTTTTAAATAGCATTGTAATACGGCTCATTAGAGACAGATATATGACAATTGCAAAAAAGGGGAGAAACAAGAAAGAGACAACCAAACCGCCTTGCTCTCATTTCTTTATTATTTATTCGTATTTTTTATACTAACAGGATCCAACATGTTTCGAGGTCTTTTACGCTTCCTCGTCAGGAAAATTTAAATAAAAAACTAATAGAAAATATTTGTATGTTATGCTAATATTAATTAAAAAGTAGAATTGCATTTAAAGATAATTAATAAGGAAATATTCATATTTTTTTATCCTTATTATTTCTGAGAAACTAGTCTGTATTTAAAAGAAATTTAACTTTTATTAAGGTCTGATTTAAAAACTCTTTTGACTTTATTTAACTGTTAAGGTATAGACCCCAGTTAGTGACACTATTAGCTTTCAGTAGTTCAAGCTTTAGCTTTTCACTGTTCGAGATGCTTCCATCACGATTTTTTTGTAAGTATAAGTGAAGTCTTTCTTTTTTAATGCTAAAAGCATAATAATACTGAAAGCAATGTCTGCATTGTTTATTAATAATTATTGATGTTTTATGTGCATCACACGAGTGGAAAAGTTAGTGACACCTGTATCACACTGCTTTGAAAATTATTCCCCGAACGTATTTATATGATATTGAATATTGAAGCGTGCTGATTTTTACGAAACCTTCATTTACATTGTGATTTCAACTACACTTTTTATTGAATAAAAAAATTAATCCAGGTTGTCACACACTAGTCGCATGTCACTTTTACTGCGGTCTTCACCTTAATCAGTTTGAAATATCTGACGAAATCAAAATCAAGAAAGCTTACATTTCAATATATAATAAAAACTTATCCTTCTGTTATTTTTCCTTAAATCCAGCAAGAGATAAAAATTCTTCTTTCAAAAATTATTCTTAAGCACACTGGGCAAAAATTAAAATATTCTTATTCTAAATATATTCCTTATTTAAAAAAACAGAGACCACAGCTAAATAGAACAGATGTCGTAAAAGCCGAATATTAAAGGATTAACTAAATTACTGTATATAAAATATTTTCCAAAATTTAAGAAAAAAATTGTTTACATTGTAATAGTGATCTATCACCGATCTTTATTTGATTTCGTTTTTAGAAAAATTGTCCTATTTTTTATTTTGTAGCAATCATTCAACAAATTTATTTTAAATTAGTATCTTCAGAAATGTTAACCATACTTGGATATCTACGAAGATTCTTGATATTCTTTAAAAATGGCTAATAAAACTATTTCAAATTGAAAATATGTAGATAATCAAATCATGTCCGCTATAATTCCCAAAGTATCTAAAACTTGCAAGCCAGCGTAATTTGAAAATTAATTGGGAAAAGTGCACTTGACTGAGTAGGCTAAAACCGCAAAACATAAGGATAGTTTCGCCAACATTCAAGTGAATTTAATTCTATTAAAAGGTAATATAGAAATAGGGGATTTTTACTTTATTATATTATATTTCTTAAAAAGTTCTTTATAATTCTATTCGCTACGTTTTTATGGAAGTTATTTTATTTAAGAACTATACATGTAGTTATTCTCAGTTATTCATTTTACTATTTAAATATTTTCTTTAATAATATTGAATTAATAATATTAAATCAACCATTGCAGAAAAAGGAAGAATACAGACATGCAAATAACTATATTCAGATAAATAATTATAACTTTATCTATAATATTTTTTTCTTCAACACGCTAAGATTTCTTTGATAAAATTCTTTACAATGTTATCTTTTCACGGAAGAAACTTTAATCGTTAAATGAAATAACGTGATATGTTTGAATTTTATCCGCATCAGATTTTTGTTCTTTATTTGGTGAAATGGGGGAGGGGCAGATAAAACAAATCGCGTGCTAACAAAATCCAGACATATCGCTTTTTGCACCATGATTCAGAACTGTCCTGAAAATATATGTATTATTTCACACAAAAAACAATACCTTTTTCTCTTTTAATCCTCGCTTCAGATTCTATAGTCTGCAAAAAGAAATTTCGAGCGGGATATGTTTGAGCACACTTTAGTTCTCGCTGATATTCAATTAATCTGATCGCTTTCTTTTTCGTTTTTATGTAACGAATTTCAGCAGCAATTTTCAACTCACCTTAATACTTCCCAAATTATGAGTATTTATTTCACTAAAAATCGTTAAAAAAATTTTTTAGGCAATTAAAATAAACTAACTGTGGAGTATTAAAACACACATTAGTGGATATCTTGCAATTTATTGTTATTTGATGCACATCTTATTAATAAAATAAAATTTCACAAAATAACAGGAATAATGATTTTACGTCTCATATTTAAAAAGGCTTTTAATTTAAGCTCATGTTTTTACAGATTTTGATGGTAAACATTTTATTTTAATTTGCCAATTCGTCTACGAAAATAATTAAATTGCTAAATTTACCATTCAATCTGCATATTTCAGAGTTCAAATAAAACATGTTAAATGACGAATTTAGCCATTTACTTAAAGATAAATAATTTTCATTTAATTTAAAATAATTAATTTTTTGTCATTTGTATAATTAATTATTAATCATTCATTATTTGATTACTATACATAATTTTCAAGATTCTTTTTTTTTTTGTTAAAAGCTTTATTATGTGGTTCAAAACTGAATTACTTTGTTGAAAACAACTTTTTTGTAAATTACTCATATTTTTGTGGTGAAAACTTGCCTGTTTGGATTGCAAATTTAACAATTTGATTGAATTTTTTTGTTGGCTACAAAATTTTCTTTCGTTGAAAATTAATTTCTTTCTTTGGAAATTACTACTTTTTTGGTTAAAGATTCAACTTTCTAGATAAAACTGCATTCGTTTTAGTTTAAGTTTAAATTTTTTGTTAAAAATGCAAATGCTTTGTAGAAAATTTGTATTTACGGTTCGAAAATTGAACAATTTAGTTGAAGATTTATGTATCAATGTTAAAAATCAATCTTTTAATTTTGATGATTCAAGTATTTTCTTTAAAGTTAATTTTTGTTAACTAAATCCAAATGTTTTTGATTTAAAATCAATTATTGGCTGTTTATATATCAACTATTACATTTTTGTTCAAAATTCATAATTTTAGTTGAAAAATAGTTTTCTTTGGTTAAATATTAATTTTTTTAATGAAAATTAAATTTTTAACATTCAACAATTCGTAGAAAATTTGTTTTTATGTTAAAAAATGAATTCTAATCAATAAAAATTTAACTACGCTAATTTTGGTTAAAATTTGATTTTTCTGAGTTTAAAAAGTTAACTATTTAGTTAAGCATTTCCACAAACTAGCATCACATCTATTGTTCAAACAATTTAGTTAAAAATGTATGTAATTTTTGGTGTGGAAAATTCGTCTGGTATAAATGTCATCTTCTTGGTTGAAAATTTAACTAATTTGTTAAAAATTTAAATATTTAATTAAAAATTCGTCTTTTTTGTGAAAAATTAATATTCTGTGTAAAAAATAATTTCATTTTAGATAAAAATTAATTTTTTAAATTGAAAATTCAATTATTTAGTTGAGAATTCACCTGATTGTTTAAAAAACTAACTTTTTAGTTTGAAAATCATATTTTCGGTATGAAAATTCAGCTTTTTTGTAGAAAGTTCATTTTTAATTGAAAATTAATTGTATTAAATGAAAACTTAACTACATTAAATTTGATCAGAAATTGATCTCTTTTAGTTTAAAAATGTCTGTATTTAGATAAAAAAATTTGGAAACTAGCATCGTAAACATTATTCAAACTATTCCAGTAAAAAATGTATGTAATTTTTTGAAAATTCGTATTTTTGGTAGAGAAGTAAACTTCTTAGTTGTAAAATTAACTATTTGGTTAGAATGTTTTGTTGTTCAAAATTCGTTTTTTATTTTGTAGAAAATTAAACTTTTTTATGTGTAACATGAAATCATTATGGCTATTATTTTGTAAAAGTATATTTTATTAACAAAATGTTATTAAAAAGAATGGTTAAGTATTCTTTTTATTGCCTTAATAAACTAATAAACTAAGGTCATTTGGATGCCAGCTAAATACTTTTAAATCTGCGTCAGTGAATTATTTTGAATTCTCTTAAAGGCAACAACGAACATTTTCCTATAAAGATTAAATACATTTTCTGCAAGTAAGAGAAAAAAATCCAATCAGTGCCTCTTGTTAAAAATAATTCCACCCTTACTGAATAGCGGAAACTTATTTCTGTAACAATAGTCACATCAATAATTATTACATCAAAGTTTTTTTTATGCGTAGTATTAAACAGTGTTGAGGAAAGTGATAAACTTAGAAACTGTCAACAGTTTTTTCCATGATAACAGTAAATTTTATAGTTTATCTCACAAGATGTTGCAGACTATATTGCACATGAATATATTAATATATTTGCACTTGAATCATACTGTTATGACAGATAAAGATTTTAACGCTCGTGAATTAACAATAAATTAAATGTGCATTATGTACTGGCGTACATTGTTTTTCATTTTCAAAAATTTAAAATATTTTTTTCTATCCACAATTCTAGCATAAATTCTGAAATCTGCTAAACCAGGATAGAAAATACATTGATATGAAGATCGGTTTGTAAATAGTGTAGAGGCAGCAACAGTGTTTTAAAGTTTGTAGATATATTTCCTTCCTCTTCAACCTGTCGCGAAATTTAGAGTAAATATATCAAAAAATATAAAAATTATATGACTGAGTAATACATAATCCTGCCCTTAAAATGAGCTCAAGGGTTTCGGCAATAAGATACCGTCTTAAGTCCCAGTCATTTTCATAGCAAAATTAAGTAAAGTGTTGAAATTTTAGACGTACTGCTATCAAACTACAAATTGAAAAAAAATTGCTTAATGATACCATCACATTTTTTTAATATTTCAGATTTATAGATATCACTTATATTAAGTTGAAACGGATAAAGATCAAGAGTGGAGTTTAACATTTTAGAGTTGAGGATTTTTCAAATGACTTCAAGGTACTTCCGGCAAGTTTTTTGTAATCTTTTCACGCTGCATCAGTGCATGCTATTTTAGAATAACAGTAATAAATAAAATGATAAAAGTAAATTTTTTGATGAAATTTCTGTGCTGCTGTATATTAATATATCATACTATGAAATGAGAGCATGTTTTAAAACGGCAAAATCCAAATAAGATAAGTGGCGAAAACAGTCATTCTTCCCATATTTTTAAATATTTTTATCTGATCTTTCATATATTTTAAAAAGATTTTTTAAGCATTTTTATTTTTACATACTTTTTACGTAAATTAAGATAAAAAATAGTGAAATTTAACAAAGTAAACTGTTTGAACAAATTATGAAATTATGGAATTGTCCCTTTGTATTTATTTTTAAACCTGACTGAGGTAAAAATTAATTTAAGATAACAAGAATAAAAGTTTAATCAATTTATTCTTATTTTTAATAATATTCTCTTGAAATAATGTTATAAATTTGCAGTTCTTTATGAAATTTTAAACTTTTTGTTCACTTTTTATTCATAATAAATTAATAGGTAATGCATTTTAACAACAATTATTGTTTAAGTAACTACTTATTGTTTATGGCTATCTTTTCTTATAGAAATTCCAGAAAGTTGCAGTTTTTCTAAAATTTCTAAATTTACTTTCACTTTCTAGTTATGAATAAATAATAAATACGAAACAAAGATCACAGTGAATAACTTTTTTGTGGACATATTTTTTTGAATTACAACCAGATTTTTAAAAATATTCTTAAATATTTCTATATGGATCATATTGGATGCAGATTTTCCTTGAACTAATTAATGAGAGCTTTCTTGTTTAAACTAATATTCTTAAAACATCAACAGCAGAACAAAAATACTACATTCCGGAACAAATGTAATACCTACTATTTAAAAAAAAAATTTTTATATTCATTTATTATTTGTTCATCACTAAAAGGTGAAAGTAACACTAAAAATTTTAGAAAAAATCTAAACTGTTTAGCATTACTGTAATAGAAGATAGTTTGCAACAATCATAAATTGTTTAAACAATTATGTTTGTTAAGTGGAGTTAATTATTAACTTCGTGTATTAATAAAGCTTTAACTTTATAGTATTATTTTAAGAGAACAATATTATGAATAAGAATAAATGGTTTAAAAAATTCATTCTAGTAAATTTAATTGATCATTGCTTCGTTCTAACTAAAAAATTGAAAACAATTAGAATAACTAGGAAAACCCCGCGACTTTCTAACTCTATTCTAAAAAAATATTGTTAAAATCAAAAACACAATTGTTTCAACATTTTTTCTGTTAAACATAATTGATTGTTGACGCGCTTTAACTTAAAAGTTGAAAACAAATGGAAAAAGTCTGAAAAAACCTTGAGTTTCTAACTTTATTCTAAGAGAAAATTGCTATAAATAATAATAAATCGTTTTGAGCAATTAATTTCAACATTTAATTATTAATAGAAAATAATGCTTCCTGTGTGAAAAACAATTTGTTTAAAAAACTGCAAAAATCATAATTAGCTAAAAAAACTCGCACAACCCAATTCTTTACTTATGGTTTTTACTGCACCCTATGGAATAGACTTATGGGGGTTATTTTTAAAAAGTAATTTTTTATTCGGATTCTAATGCCAATTGTAAAGAGAAATGTTCATTTTTAACTCGAATAACCTAATGTTGACGATTCTGAATAAAATTTACAAAGACGTTTTTTTAATGGGAAATACGTGGTAAACTTTATGGGGCCTGCGGAACCTCTTGTTATAATTTAAAAAAGCATTTATTTTTGTGGATTCGATCCAATTTAGGGATGTAAGGTAAATAGTCTTAGAAATTATGAAACGGATGCACACAACTTACAATCAATCTCAAAAGTCGTCCATCTTTGAAATGATTTATAAAATCGACAAAAATAGATCTATTGTTAATTTTTGTTAATCTGGAGGAAGGCTTCTAAGAGTACTTCAGAAAAAAATGCAGCTTAAAATTATTTATTTAACAGTAGTTATTTATAGGTTAAGTTTTTGCTTTCTCTTTAGGAAAAAAGTTACATTTCTTATTTAATCTTATTCAGGTGGGTTTCGTTTAAAACTTTTCACTGAAGAGAAAGAAAAACTAAAATTCTAAATAACTACTGTTAAATAAACCATTTTAACCTGATTAATTTTTATCTCAAGTACACTTAGAAGCTTCCGTCAAAATTTGCAGAAACGAATAACAGATCTATTTTTGTCGATTTTATACATCATTTTAAAGATTAGCGAATTTTGAGTTTGATTGTACGTAGTGCACAGCCTTATAACAGGTCTTTTAAAGAGAATTCAATTAAAGAATCGAATCTTCAAATTAGATCTAATCATGGGAAAAAATGTACAAGTTATCCTTGCGACTCGATCACCTTCACTCCAAAGGAGAGACGTCTTTAAACCGGTGAGCGAAAAGAAGTGATCGAGCCGCAAAATGTAAGCCTTCATACTCCAGTGAAAGAAACCAACGCCTGGTCAGCGACCGCGTCTGACTCGGACGGACCTATTCTCCTTAAAATTGCCCTCCAGCCGTGTCACGAGTTTCAGTCGCGTGGGGCCTGGTGGGACCGTTGGATTGTTTCCTTCACGTTTCTTTCGGAGTGGGTGGGGGATTCTGAGTAGAGGGGAAGATCAGTATGACATTAAATACATGGGGTAAGGAGGGGGGGGGGGGAGAGAAAGAAGGGACTTGGTTACTTGGACCGAAAGAGAACCACGGGCGCGCTGAGAAAACGAGATTTATCCGGTATCAACCTGCACTAGTCACTTACCGTACCACCTCGCACATTCCACCGCCGCAATAGTAAAGCGCGTGCCAGAAAACGTCAAGAACTTGAGTCAATTTAACTTTCTTTTTTTTTTCTAATTCAAAACGAAACTGCGTGAGTAATTTTTGTTTTTGAAACAGATAAACTTGATTCAAGAATTTGAATATTTTTGCCTTAGCTGTGTGAGGTCATGAGTTTTAGAGGTCATAGAAAATCGAAACTTGAACCAAACATTTCTAAAGAAAATTTAAATATTACAAAACTTTCAAATTAGTGCTATTATTAAGCAGGCTTACTTTAGTTTTGAATAGGCTCATATTCACAGTTCCAACATTCTTAATTCAGCTATAAAATATATAGTTTGTTCAACGATTTATTGATGTAGCTTATTAATATTAACCCATAGGATCAATAATTCTGCTCCAAATCCCTGCAAGATCAAGAATAAATATCGCTTAGCTATACCTTTTTTTCGTGTATATAGTAGCCATGCATAAATGTGGTATAGTTATAGTTTATAGTTTAAGTTTAAGTTATAGTTTAATCTTCAACCCAAAAGATGAATTTCAAAAAGAGAAGATTAGTTGTCTACTAAATAAGATGAATAGTTTAATTTTCAACTAAAAAAATTAAACAAAAATGGAATGCTTGAATTTTGTATTGAAGAAATTAATTTTTAACCAACAATAAACCGGCATTTGAACAAAATGTTAAATTTTTGAACGAAAAAATAAAATTCAAATTTTAAGTAAAATGAGGCATCTTTAAGTAAGAAGATATAGCTCAATTTTCTACCAGATTGTTAAATTTTTGAGCCGAAAACGCAAATTTTCAAACAAAACAATAATAATTTAAATAAAGATTTAAAATTAAATGCTTATTGTTATTAACATATATTTTACTTTCTGTTACTAATTTAATTAAGGTTCCAAGTTTATTTAATCAACCGAGTTTATATTTCATGTTTTTGTTCATTCCTTAAGTTGATAAAATCTCAGTAACATAAGATTTAAGGTTTACAATCAAATCTGTTTAACTTTTTACATTCTCATTCATAAGAGTGTAATGTAATCGTCCAAAATTTCGATCTCTGGTTTTTAACGGATCGTTACATTTTGGCTTTCACAGAGTCCGAAAATCATAGAATTTTGTCGATGTCTGTCTTTCTGTATGTCTGCCTGGATGTACGTATGTTACCTGAATGTTGTAGCCGCACTAACTTTCGGAGGATTTTTTTAATCGAGTCAGCCTTTGATACATTTTTTAAGATTCTTAAAAAACAGGTTAAGTTCGTTAAGCTTATGTTTTCAACTAAAATAAAGAAAATTTAGAGGATTTTTCAAATTAAAATTTTTTTTCAATATAAAAGTGGACTACACCAAACAATTGATCTTTTTGATTACCGAGATGTGTTGTAGTTTACGGTTCAATTTTATCACTGTCATTACTGAATTATATAAGTCAATAATAATAATTTTAATAATAAGCAGTAATAATAATAACTTTTGTTTGTTATTTTTAAAATAAATAATTTAAAGTAATAAATATTCTTTGATTGAAATATAACGTAGGGAAGAATTAGGTTAGTAAAATATTACTGATAATTATTATGTAAAAATTAATCATTATTTTATCATTAGTAAACGACGGAAATTTCCCCAATAAGGCTGAAAATCTGAATAAACAACTTCTCTCATTGTATCATCAGCTTTACTATATTCTTTGCGCGGGAATAGCTCCGTCCTAATCGGTCCTAATTTGCTAACGTGGGAAATCATTAAAATGTAAATGAAATCAATAAAACATCAAGTTTAAACCTGTAATTTTCTTCCCGCTTAACAAAATCTTCTTGTGCTGGCCCGGCCCAGAACTATTTGTTTCCCAGTTCTTGACGCTGACCAGATGGTCAAAGATAGCCAGCGATAGCCAGCATGTAGCATTTTTTTTTGGCTAACCGACCGGTCAGTCACTAGATATTGGATGATTAACCAGTAGGCGCTGGCAGGACTCTTTTATTTTATTATTTACATGGAAAAAAATCATTTTTCTTGAGAAAGGGTGAAGCATAATAATAATTATTGCAGATATTATTATATATAGATACGAAAATAAAATTTGAAAACGGAATTACTTTTGGTAAAATGCATCGGCTACGTAATATCAGTAGGCCAGTGTTGCAAGCAAAGAACGTGGATATGTAAAGGTCAAGATTGTTTTGAGTCCTTGTCGAGGATAGCAGGCGATATAATGACGAGCGACCGAGCATGAATGAAGGTGAACACGAGGAGAACCTTCTTGGAGCCATTCGAAAACTACGTCACGGTATTTTGAACACTTTCTCCGACCCTCCCCTTTTTCTTCATAGATATTCACACAAAACTTAAACCCCATCCCAGAAGGTGGCGTCATAACTACGAATCCCCCACCCCCTTAAATGAATACTTTTCTTCGATTTCATTTAATAATCGCCTGAAAAAGGCGAACTATCTAGCAAATAGTTAAATGTTCAACCCGAAAATATTATTTTTTAATCAAACAGTTAATTTCCAATCAAACAGTTGAATTTTCTATAAAATTGATAACATTTTTAACCCAAAAATACGGATTTTCAACATAACATAAAAAAGGGCCGCCGCGCAGCATTTCTTCGTCGGCGCCTTTTTTTAAGGTGTCCACGGCAGGAAACTTAACTCCCGCAATTTTTGACCTGGAATAAAAAACCAACGTTTTTTCGATTCTATAGAACAAGAGCAAGAGACGTACGTAGAATTTTTCTCTCGATATATTGATTTTTCGCGACATAATGCAATTTAAAAAAAAAGTTTCAAAAATAATGAAAAAATCATTAAAAAGTTGTTTATAAAAAAAACTATGCAATATAAAAAAATCCTACGCACGACGCTGGAGAAAGCAATTTTGAATATATTTAAAAAATTTCAGATCGATCGGTGAGGATTTGTTCGATTTGTTTTTCGGGCAAGTTAAAAAAAATGGGTTCGAGAAAAACGCGTTTAAAGTTTTAGGGACTCTAAAAATACCGGGGTATACCTGAGAGGCGTCGTAGAAGAATTGAAAATTTTGTCATTCAGACATTTTTTCCACCCTGCATATATTATTATATTATTATTATTATATTATATATTATATATATATATTATTTTTAAGACCCTAAAAAACACCTTTTGAGCAAAAAAATTTCGATTTTTTGAAAATTCTAAAGTTTTTCAACCCCTTAAGCCAAATGGTAAAATTTTCAACCAAAAACGCTGAATTTTCAACAAAAAATAAAGTAGTTTAATTTCCAGTTGAAAAAAATAGATTTTTAACCAAAAAACGACCTTTTTACTAAATAGTTCAAATTTATAATCGAACATCTTTTACTAATAAATTGAATTTTTAACCATTTATTTAAACTTTAAACCAATTAATTGAATTTTCAGTAATGAAGATTAATTTTTTTATAGAAAAAGATAAACTGACAATCAAAAATACATCAATTTTTCACTAAATTTTTAAGTTTTGAACCAAAAAGCGATCAATTTTAACCGATAATGGAATAGTTACATTTTCAATTCAAAAAATAACTTTTTATCAAAAAAAAATTTTTTTGACAATGTACTTCCACTTGTAACCAAGTAGTTGAATTTAGAAGTCAAAACATTAATTATATATTAATAATAATATATAATATAATATGAATTGTCAATTTAAAATTTAATAGTTGAAGTTCAATCTAAAAACTATGATTTCAATCTAAAAATGGATTCTTTAAAATTGTATCCAAGAAAATTAATTTTCAACTAAAAAAGAATTTTTAACAGAATAGTTAAATATCTAACTTAGACTTTCAAT
>JAAAKG020177518.1:0-26477 GCA_010014905.2 Druon quercuslanigerum | reverse complement strand
TTCGAACCTTGGCGGTAAAATGCCTGCCAGATGTTATATAGTCGATCACACACTGAATTCGGGACACGTACTGTCTAGCCCAGCCTATCTTTATGGCGAGTTGATGCATTCGTCTTTTGGTCTTATATCAAAGAGGTCGGATTCTTCGGAAAATTGTCCACGAAGCTCTTCATCAATTTCCGCCAGATCTTTTGGCTTGGAAGAAACCTGGGTGGGAAAAACCTCTCTTTCTCTGCTGCCAGCTTGTTCTGGCTCTGGTAGAGTAGGTGCTCCTCTCACATAGCCCCTTTTTTTGGAGTACTTCGGCATGGTTTCGCATACGTTGACGCGAAAAGTGCGATAGCTCTGGGTGTCTCTCGCACCACAGAGCATGCAGTCGTGATATGTAATTCTCACGTTCAGGGGTTACACTCGCTTCCTAGCATTCTAGTAAGTCGTCATTTTGTCGCCCCGTCCACCTAAAAGCCCCAAGATTTCGCCAGGCCACCGCATTGATTCCATCTTCATTGGCTCCCCCAGCTTTAGAGTGTCGGCATTGTTGGCCGACCCATTGTCGGGAGTGTATGTTCGGTGTTATCATTGTTGTTCCCACGAAAAGCTAAGGAAAAGGGTTCGTCCATCCTTGTAGAGCCCCGCATACAAGGATAAGGCTGCGTACTCTGAGAGGTCGCCCGGTATCTCAGAGTTTCACACCTCCGCTTGGGAGTTAATTCCTTCGGGACCACCCCTGGACAATTGTCCGCGATTGCCTATTAATTTTTTGTAACCATATTCAGCAGAAACCCTTGGCACAGGGACCCTCTATCCGCAACCTGAGGACGCGTTCGGTGTCTTTGTCATAGGCCTTTCGGTTTGTTATATGTATAACCGAATATATATATATAAATTTATCAATTTCTATTTCCACTTACAGAATTAAGTTCGCTGTCCAGTCCAAATTCACCTCACTTGGCACACATTCTTAGCGGACCTTATTCTCCCAAGAGAGACTCAGCTCCAGGCAGAGAAGTAACGTTTATGTTTGACGAACCATTGAAGTTAGAAAAGTTCTCTTTGTCTGCCAATCCTCATCGTCTTCTATGGGAAGAATCCAATGTATCTCCTCGAACCTATCACTGCATAAAGCCAAAACAGCAACTCCTTACAGTATCAAACTTCAAGGGTGACATCTATGGAATTTTGAACACTGAAGGTGTTGTTCGTGGAGTATATGATTTTTATCATGAACGGGTGATATTGAACATGAAAACGGGCAAATTTAGGCCACTTAACGAACAAGAAAAGCAAGTTTTTAACGGTGGCGTAATTACTGTAAAGCGAAACCTTGCATTCAAGGGGACCATTCTCCTGCAAAAGGCCGCGATATAGTTTAACCAATATTAAAATCTTTGCCCTCTTGAAAAATCACATGTAGGATACGATATAGGAAACTAAACTATATTAGGAAACCATATGGGACACTATATACTAAAATTTGAGCCCGGATCCTATATATAGTTTCCTATGTAGTTTTCCATGTATGGTTTCCAGTATACTCTTTCACGTTCAACTTTTTTTATAATTACTGTTTTCAGAATTGTAAATTATTACAATTTTAAATATTGAAATTGAATGTTAAGCGATGGGGATGGGCATTTTATAAATTGTATAATTTATTCTTAAACTTCTAAATTTCTTAAATTAAAAAATTGGAAATGGGAAAGTACATAGGAAAACATATACATCGGAAACTATATAGGCTTCGAGCTCAAATTACTACATAGTTTCCGATATGGTTTACAACAATATAATTTTCTGTACAGTTTTCCATCCAGTTTCCCATATAGTTTCCTCCATAGTTTTCTTTCATTGACCTTCCTCATCACTCAACATTTAACTTTAACATTCAAATTTTAATATTCAACTTTTCTGAAAACAATAATGATTGAACAAAAATCATATAGAAAATTATATAGGAAACCATAAGGAAACCCATATAGGAAAGCGCATGAGAGTATACAGGATTATACAATTTTACATATAGTTTTTCATGTACAGTCAAACCTGGATTTTATCTCAATTTTCGGACTTAGCGTGACATTAAATCCAGAGTCTCGGAACTATTTTTTCTCTCTCCTGGTTTTTCTCTTACTTGTTTCTCTCTCTGTTTTGTGACGCTTGAGCGAGCACCGCATATCCTCCCGCAGCTCCTCTCACTCATCCCCACCGCGCGGCGTCAATTATCTCGGAAACATAAATTGGAGGGTCACTAAATCCAGGTTTGACTGTAGTTTCCTAAATAGTTACCTTCATAGTGTATTCTCACACGGGATTTTACAATAGAGTGGCGAATGTTTTCCCAAATCCTGGATTTTCCTCAATGCAAAGTGAACAGTATTTGCGGCCAAGTAAAAAGCTTTGATTTTTTAATTAGAAATCACATTTTTAATTACATGATATTGTGTTTCTTTACAAGAAAAAGACCAATAAAGCGGAAAGCCTTTTTATATTATAAATTGTTTAGAATGTTATATTTCATCACTATTACATTATTTGATTATTGCTGAAAGTTCCTCTCAGTTATTTTGGGAACACATTACCTTTACTGAATTGGTAAAATATAGCGATTCCACGTAAAATCAATCAAAGAATTTCAGCTGCTGTCCCTTCTTTAACTTTAATAACTTTAATAACTTAAAACTTATTGGATTTTTCGAAAAAATATTTTTTAACCTAATTTCTGATGAAAAATCCAATTTGTATTTTCTTTCATTTTTTTGTATATATGTTTATTAAATTTTTTAAAAACTATTTTAGGGTTTTTCTTTCTACAATAAGTGAAATTCTTCAGATGATTTGAAATTTAATTTCTCAAACTTAAGAATCGTATAATAACTTAATGGTGCAAGGGGCCGTTCAAAAACTACATCACGCTATTTAAAAAAAAATGTTCAACCCTCCCCTTCCTTTTTTCTGAGTTTCAAATCCAAATATATTTTTCACATTTCAAAACAATGTATTAATTGTACCAAATAATATAATAATAATAAAAATAATATATATATATATATATATATATAATAATATTAATGTACCCAAAATGAAAAATAAATTCTCAAAAACGGATTTTTTCCATATCATCTATTCAATATTTTCATGATCTAGTCGGATAGCCCGTAATGGCAAAAAATGTCAAATTTTTAAATACAAACAATTTTTTGCAAATTTTAAAAATTATACAGGGTGTTTAAACTTATAAAAAATAAATATTGTAGATTAAAAATAAAAATTAAATTTTTTTCATCATCTAGACAGCCTAAATAAATTTTTTTATTTAGCTCAACCATACAACATTCAAAAGTCCGCGTCCGGACTAAGCGCTAGATTAGCTTGCATAGGCTAGCGTTCGACTATACAAAATAGTTGAATTTTCAACCACATAATTGTCTTTACAACCAAATAGTTGATCTTTCAAGCAAAAGAGACAAATTTTTAACCATAAAGTTGAATTTTTATCCAAATATTATTGGATTTTTCAACCAATAAAGAAAAAAAATTTAACCAAATTGTTGAATTTTCAAGCCAAAAAGATAAACGTTCAAAGAAGAAGAGTAATTTTTTTCCTGAAAAAGACCATTCAGAAAAAGAATTCTGATGAAAATAGATGATTTTTCAAATTAAAAAAAGATCAATTTTCAAACAAAAATGGAAGAGTGGAATTATCAGTTTAAAATATTAATCTTTTACACATTAGTTACATTTGCAATCAAAGAAATTAATCGCAACAAAAATGAATTGAATGAAAAATGAACAGTTGAACTTTCAAGCAAGAGACGAATTTTCAATAAAATGGTCGAATTTTTATCAAATCATTGAATTTTAAACCTACAAAGATGATTTTTAAACCAAATGGTAGAATTTTCCAACACACAAAATTAAACTGCAACCACAAATAGTTGAATTTTTAAACAAAAAGTTGAATTCTTAAACCAAAAAGATGAATTTTTTCAGAAGACAGTTGAATTTTGAACCAAGAAAGATACAACCAGAAAAAAGTTTGGTTGAATCAAAAAAACTTTCTTTAAATCAAAGAAATACTAGTATTGATATATGGCCAAAGAAACATTTTTTTGATTTAAAGAAATATTTTTAAAAAATTTTTTATTCGATTTAAAGAAATATTTCGTTAATTTAAACGGAAAATTAATTTAAATTAAAGAAATATTTCGTTCCTTCAAGCCAAATATTTCTTTGAATTAACGAAATATTTGATTGCTTAAAATGAAAAATTTCTTTTAATAAAATAAACGTTTTGGTTGAAAAAAGAGAACAGGTTAGTCTAAAATAAATAAAAATTTTCTTTGAATCCAGTAATTAATTATAAATTAATTGTCTGTGAAATTGTTCAATTTAAAACGGTAATAACTTTAATTATATAAGAGCAAAAAGCAAAAAGTTTCATTTTTCTGCGCATGTGAATATTTTTTGAATAACCGGATTCGACAACTCGAGTTTCAAGAAACTTGCATGGCCTATTTGTTCACCTGAGGAAAAAAGTTTATTTTAATATTTTTTGTGTATAAATAAATTTTAATATTTCCTAATTTGCAATTCTTCACGCAAATTTAAGATAAAAAAATAAATTGTGATGAAATTGTGCACATGAGGTCAGGATTTAAATTATTACCAAGAGGCGTCCGTCTTCGCAAAAAATTGACAACACGTGTTCCGAAAGATGCGGTAACGTAAAATAATCAAACTGATTTGTTCTGCGCAATCTCGTGACACATTAGTAATGTGGATTAAAAATTTTTTTCTTCGATTCAAAGGAATAATTTGCTTATTTCAAATTACTGGCTCTAAATAAATTATTTCTTTGATTGTTCCTTGCAACTGTTTTGAATCAAAATAATCTTGTTTTGAATCAAGAAAATCATTTAAACAAATAATTTATTTAAATAGAAGAAATTATATGACGATATTTATTAAAATCAAATAAATTTTCTTTTAATGTAAAAATATTTGTATGTTAAATCAAAAGAACCTAGTCAAAAAAGTTTTTTTTTAATTTAAAAAGAAATTTGTTCTGGGTGTAAACTTTTAACCAAGAACTATGTGCTTGCTACCAAAAAGATGGGGTTTCAATCCTAGAGAACTAATTTTCTATTAAAAAGTACGAATTTTTAATAGTTTATATTTTATCCATAATAGATTCATATTTTAAATAAAAAACAGTTCAATTTAACCAAAAAACACAAACTTTCAATCAAATAATTGAATCCTCAACTAAAACAAATTAATTTTTATCCTAACAATTGTATTTTCCATCATATAAGATAAAATTTTTACCGAATGAAATTATTTTTTAAACAAAAAAGAGGAATTTTCAAAAAGTAGTTGAATTTTTAACCCGAAATTATCGATGTTTAACCAAATACTTGAATTTTTAAGCCAAAATAATAGAATTTTAATCAAAAAAGAAAAGTGAACAAAAATGGTTGAATTTTGATACCAAACAGACGACTTTTCTACAAAAGAGTTGTATTTTAACTTCAAAAATGTGGATACTCAACCAAATAGTTGAATTTTAAACTAACAACGATCAATCTTGAACCAAAAATTAAATAATTTAGTTTGCAGTTTCAGAAATTGTTTTTCAACGAAAAAACGAAAACTTTCAACAAAATAGTTCATATTTGAACCAAACAGATCAGAGAGAGATTCTCGTCTTAAAACGAATAATTCTCAACCAAAAATGAAATAGTTAAATTTTCCTCTAGGCCTAGTTGTCCCGAAAAATTTGCCATTTTCAAGAAAATTTTTAATTAATTAAAGATATATATATATATATATATATATATATATATATAATATAATTCTAAGTTAAGAAATCTACCTCTTAACAAACAAAAAATGAAGTTTGAACTGAGTAGTTTAATTCTCAACCAAAGGTAAGAATAATTAATTTAAACTAAAACAAAAAAATGTAGCAAAATATTTCATTCTGCAAAGAAATTGTGGAATTTTAACCAAAGACATGGATCCTGAACAAAAAATATAATATTAACACTTTTGAATTAAAAATAATGAACTTTAAACTTTAAGCATTTATAATATCCATGTGTAATGTCATCACATTCTGCGTTACACCCCCCCCCCCCCCTCATGACAATGTGACGTAGTTTTGAACGGCCCTTAATAATAATAGCATTTTTCAAAAATGATCTTTGGGGTAGTCTGTAAATTAACGCTGGGGGGGGGGGGGTAACCAAGTGTTACATAATGGCGTATGATGCGTGATCATGTTTTCAAGAATTATAGCTCAAACTTTTGCGTTTAGAGATATATAAGAAAATTTTACATTTTTTATATGAGAAAACCTTTCTTGCTATTAAGAATACAAAAACATCTACTATCTTTTTGAGATGTTAGGCGAAAAAATATTTTTATGTCAGGACATTATAAGTCAATTTATTGAACATTTTATATTCTTGTTCACTTATCAGTGCATATTAAATTTATCGCATTTTTATGTCCTCAGAAATATTATGCAAAATTTTTTAAGCATATCAAAAATGGCATAAAATGGCAATATTTGGTGGCTCGTTGTGAGCCTCAGATATTGAGGCCTCAGATATATTGAGAACAGATTAAAAAAAGGATTACACGTTTAATTTACATAGAGTAAAGAGTAAGAACAGCTTATAGATAACTGACACATTTAAGTTGAACACCGGCTGAAGGGACTTAAGGTGGACGGCTTTTTTTGAATTCGAGTACAAGTTTAAGAGATATGGTAAAGTTGTGTAAGGATTCAGAAATAATATAAAACTTGTTATATCAAATTTTTTGTTGAATTTCTGTAAAACACTACAGAGTTCTTCTGATGGTACAGACAATATGTGGACTGTGGGCCTAAATACAAATTAAATCTCAAGAATTATACGAGCCTATTGGATGCTGGTGGATGAAAATATGTGGACTTAAATATCAAAAGGACTCCATAATTATAATCGACGCTGCAAAGGCAACTTTTGCAAAAATGCTGTTTATTTTTCTACTAAAAAATTTTATTACTTTTGCAGTTTCGCCGTTAGAGTGTGTCATATTTAATAAATATTTTTATGCCTACGAAGTAAATGATCCAGCTGATAAATCTACACTAATTTCAATCACTTTAACTCCCGAGTCTTTGGACAATAAGTGTTTATGTATATTGGTGCAAAAGGGTTTGAAATGTTATGTTGCTGGACACAATGTACTGCATGAGTAATATGTAAATAAACTACATGTAACACATGTTTTTATCAAAAAATAATAAAAATAATAAAATAGAAGAATTCTTGTATTTTTAATTTAAAAACTATATCTTTCTAGTTTGTACAATGTTAGAAATTGCTGTATTAAGTTTAATACACATGCATTGGAAGTTTTTTTCAGATACGCATGTTAAAATTGAGATAACACCAAATTTGAAAGTAAAAATATACATCTGAAATTTAATACACATGTGTATTAAATTCTATATACATGCGAATTAATTTTGATACACATGTGCATTATGTTTTGTACAATTCTGTAATCATTTTACAACAAAGCATATGATTTTTTAATACACATGTATATTGATTATAATCTAGGAATTTTTAGTTATAGTTTTAAAATGATACCAAATATAGATTTATTAAATAATTTATTTACTTTAAATAAATAAATAAATATATATATAGATATATACATATGTGTGTGTAAACTATATTACAAATAAGTTTGTAAATCGGTTAAGTTGTTTTGCGAAGTTGAAGACAATGAAATTAAATGATTTCGCTTTTCTTTTTGCTAGTCCTCTTTTTCCACCTCTTAATGGACTTATTTTCATTATTATTCTGAAACAAATTAAGTTAATTAGAAATTACATTTCTCAATCAAAAAATATAGCATTTTTATCTATCGAAGTACATACGCTATCAGAGAATGTTTACAATATAAATATTTTGAGAAGATGAAAGGTAATTGTAATGTAATGAAAGGCTGGTTTCTTTGTCACAGAATTATACGCCTTGTTTGTGAAGAACTAACTAAATTAATTAATTTAAACAACTTAACTTACCTTTTAAATCAAACAGGCAACTGGAGACTGTTTCTATTTATCATTTACTATTCAGTAATTAGTAATATTTAATTGTCATAAGACCAGACATGAGGCTTGCTTGACGTCTGGCATCAGCTGACATGTCAGGGTTGTGCGACACATGCGCTAGCGCTTAGGTTTGATACACGTTGGTATTATTACAGTTTTCATATACAAATATATTAATTTTGGTATACATAGTACATAAGTTTAATATAAATGTGTATTAAGTTCATCTTAATTTACAAATGCATTAATTTTCAAATATACTTTATGTTTTAACATGTTTTAAAGTTCACAACATTTTTAACATTGTAGACTATATTAGTAGAGTCGTAGAATTAAATCATAGCATAATTGTAAAATGTACAGTAGAGTGCCAATATAATATACAAATTCTAGAAATAAAATAAACGATCTAAATTTTTTGATTTGGCTGAAATAATTGTAAAAAAAGGAAAATAGATTTGATAATTCAAAAAGCACAACCAACATATTACAGATGTCGTGAATTTTTCATGAATTTTAATGATTCTAATAATCGTGACGTAAGATTAGCACTTTCCTCTAAAAGATTTTATAGTATTTATTGTAGCAGTGAAAACCAATTTGTAGTGAACATAACTGGCAATGTTAGTTTTAAAGCCATGCTAGTTGATATTTCTACAAAATTCTTTAAATTCTAATCTTTTTATAATTTAAATATTACCACAAAAAGTTTGTTACCGTAAAAGCCGAGACTATTCATCACTATATTGATCAGTGAGTTTGGTTCGTTTTACATCAATTGTGATCATAGTGGCAGATTATTTCTCTGAGTGCCTATTTGCTGCGGTTTCAAACTGCGTATTTGTTAGCGTCTTTGAGACGCATCGACCAACATATTTGTTTAAAAATTTAATGACCTACCAGTATTGATTTACAAAGTTTTAAAAAAAATGGTTCATTCTATTTATATGAGAAAAACTTTTGTGATATTCAAAATAAGAGAATACTATATGTATAACGTATTTATAATCACGTCCAGAGACCCATCGAATGACGTTTTGTTGGAGTACCAATTTCTGAATTTTCAACAAAATTTGTGTATTCTGAGAATTAAAATTAGTAAAAATTAAAACTTCTCGATAATTTAAGAAGCAAAAATACTTTCTCCGATCGTAAGACCAAAACAATTTGAACTAATGTTCCTATTAAGGTAATTGAAATTAGTATGAAAAAAAGTTTGTCTCATATTAGGAATACTACAGTACTGTTCACGTTTTTTCAGACGCGATGATTGACCTATTGACGAATCTTCTAGGATCTCTGATGATCTAGGAATACCGATTTATAAACTTGAAAAATATATCTTTATCTCGTTGATTTAAGTAAAACTTGTTTAATATTGGGAATACAGCAGTAATGTATAATGATATATTCGTTCGCGTCTTCGAGCTAATACTAAACTAATATCGATTTTAAATTTGTTAACAAAATTATTTTCCTTTTGCTTATATTCATATAAGATGATTTATTTTTTATTTGGGAATAAAACAGTACTGCATTTGATGAAATTGTTCACTTCTTCGAGACGCGTAAATTGATCCATTGTCAAACTCTCGGCTTCTATGAGATTTTAAAATAAGATTTTCGGTAAGGCAGAAGCAAAAGTTTGAAAAATATTTGAAAGTAACCAGTTTTTTTTTGTTTTGATCGGGACCAACCTTCCTCTCAAAGGAAGAAAATTCATTTGATACCTATGAGCCCAAATAAATACACCCATAGTGAATACATCCATAGCACTTCGTAGCGGTATTAATTTGTTTTTCTTACAATTATTATTATCTTATTTACATTTTCTATACATTTTTTTTATCATCTGTATCTTGTAAAATATGCCGGTCATATTATATACTTTTATGTCACATTGGTTTAGAACTACATCCGGCTCTCGGTATAGCCACAGTACCGGAGGTTGCCTGCAAGTAGCCTTGTTGATAAATCGAGAGTATAGAAATGTGAATAGTCAGGGCCGCCTGAACAGTTTCCAATTTGAACGCATAACATTGCGCAATTGCCGCATGTGAGTACACGCGCACTGCGCCTTTATGCTACGCTTCTGGTGTTTTTCAGGCGCAAATCGCAACCGCCCCACGCCCCGCGTGATGAGAAACTGCGTAGACCAGAAGTTCTAGGAATTACTTAACCGTGAACGGCTAAATCTAGAGTCAGACGTACATTTATTTCATATTGTGTAAAGTCCCGAGAAAACTGTAGATTAGTTAAATGATTGTAGACAATACTGGTAATTAGGAGCTATTGGTATGTTACTTTTACTCAGGTATTTGGAGCCTGGCTTTTAATATTATTTCTTAACGTTCGCGACGTAAAAAGCTGAACAAATAAAAATCAAACTCGTTTATTGCTTTTCATGCTTGTTGGTTTTACAAATATAAGCCAATTTTATTTGATATTCTTATCAGTCTCCGCGGAAAGTTCCCGACGAAATCCTTTTGTTCTTCAAAATGTTGGAAAAATTATCTGCTTTCTTTTTAGGTAACTAATGTTGAATAAAATGAACAATCTTTATCCTAGATGTTTTTAACGTATTATCTATTTTTAATTCATATGCGTGTTTTTAATTTATGGATCAGATGTGAATCGTTTTTTGAAACTTCACATTTTATCAAGTATTTACTGTTCAACATATGGCAGCTACTCATTACTTCTATATATTTAAAAATAATTGAATAATTCTTTATTTTAGTCGTCGCGGCTTTATTGTCAATGATCTTGGCGAATCCTGTATCTGATGATTTTACGGTAAGTTCTAAATTACTTTAAAGAATTATATAACATTACTATTTTATAATACAAAGAATAAGTGCCAAAAAACTCACACAGTGGACATTTATTTCTATCTCTGAAAACATTTTGTATTCATTCAATTCACCCAGAGTTTAATATTATTGCAAATTAAGATTCTGTTTCTTACAGGGTAAAATAAAGCCAATACATGTCATAAATAGAGGATTTCCGGTTTTAACAACATGTCTAGAGCCATGTATTGTAAGTAAAGAATTTCATTCTTCTCTATATTGTAAAGGTTCGCTTAAAATAAAACAATTTAAGTAATTAAAATAAAAATGTTATAGCCTGACACAAACCCAGATGCTAACTCTCCAGTTTGCGGAAATGATGGTAAAACTTATGCAGATTTAAGTGTACTAACTTGTCTCCAGAAATGTGGACATGAGGGTAGGTTTAAAAATATTATTTAAAAAATCTTCATGTAGATATTCATTATTTTTCATATATTTTGCCTAATTATCTGACAGATTTAGATTTATCAAGGGCGGATCCAGAAATGATGATTCTAAATGTTCTTCAATGGTAGTATGTGAAAGGGGGTGGCCTCCTCTAACGATTTCAAAGAAAATTTTAAAGAATTCATTTTTTTGTTGTTGAAAATTTAACTGTTTTGTAGAAAATTCGTCTGACTGGATTAAACATTCAACTATTTGGTAGAAAATTCAATCTTTGTTGGTGAAAATTGATCAAGTTGGTAGAAAATTAAAATACTTGGTAGAAAATTCAACTGTTTCTTTGAAAATTCGTTTTTATAAATAATAATTTTTTCCAGTGATAATTTAACTATTCCATTTTTAGTTGAAAAGTTATCTTTTTAAGAGTAAAACTTCAACTGTTTGATTGCAAAATCATCTTTTTTGATCAAAATTAATTTTCTTCCTTACAAATTCGTCTTATTTGTTATGAAATCAATTTTTTGGGGTAAAAATGTAAGTGCTTTGTTCAAAAAATTTTTTAGTAGAGAATTTAAGTACTTTGTATGTTGATGAAACTGTCCCTTTTTTCTCTTTTTTTCTTAAATGTGAAGTAATTTAATAATAAAATCCGACTCTTTTGGGTTTGAAAGTTCTGCTATTTTGTGGAAAATTTCTTTTTTGAGTTAGAAACTATTTTTTTTTAATTTAACATTTAAATATTTCATTGAATATTAACACTTTTTAATTCATCCTTCTGTGTTGGAAATTAAAAATTTTGGTACAAAATTCAACTTCTTTTTAGAAAATTCTTTTTTTTTTTAAATTAAAAACTTAATTATTTGCGTAAAAATTCTTTGGTAGAAAGCTCGCCTTTCATAGTAGGAAACTAATTTTCTTGGTTAAAGATTCATTTTTTATTGGAAATTCAGTTATTTGATTGAAAATTCCACTTTTTTGTAGTAGGCTTGCCTTTTTTACTTGAAAATTCTACATTTTGGATGACACTTTTTTCTTTATTGGCTGAAAAATCTTTCTTTGTTGAGGATTCAAGCACTATGTCAAAAATTCATCTTTTTTTGATAAATACAATTATTTTGTATTCAAAATTAAATTTTTTTGGGCAAAAATTTAACTCATTTGTTGAAAATTGAACTACAATCTTAAAAATTCATGTTTTTTTGTTAAAGATTCATAATTTTATATTTTTGGTTGAAAATTCGTCTACTTTGTATAGGAAATTCGTCACGTAGTTAGAATCTTATTTTTGTTTTAAGAAATAATTTTTGTAAATTCCATTTTTAGTGAAAGTTTAACTATTCTATTTTTGCTTCAAAAATTATCTTTTTAGTTTAAAAATTCATTTATTTGGTAACAAATGTATATAATTTGTTAAAAATTCGTCTTTTTTAGTAGGAAGTGAATTTTCTTGGATGAAAATTCAACTAATTCGTTAGAAATTGACGTATTTATAAAAATTGTTTTTCTTCATTGACTAAAAAAGCTCTATTCGTTATGGATTTAGAAATTTGATTAAAAATTCGCCTTTCTTAGTTAAATTGAATTATTGTTTATTTAAAATCAAAACCATATTTTGTTGAAATATCAACTATTATATTTTTTCTTAAAAACTTTATTTTTTTGGTCGAAAATTCAAATACTTGGTTGAAATTTGAACTACTTTTGTCAAAACTCATTTTTTTGGTTGAAGATTTCTCGTTCTGGTAGATAATTCATCTCTTTTAATAAAAATTAAACTGTTCTATTTTTTGTTAAAAATTGATACTTTTAGTTTAAAAAATCAAAAAATTGGGTTAAAAATTACGTATTTTATAAGAAGTTAAACTCTTCTGGTAGAAAGTTATCCTTCTTGGCTGAGAATTTCACTATATATTGATTAAAAAATTATTTATTTTATGGGTCTTTATTTTTTGGGCTAAAATCTCATTTTTGAGCTTAAATTTTATGTATTTGCTTAAAAACTTAACATTTTGGTAAAAAATTCACTTCTTAATTAAAAATGAAATTTTTTGAGTGGAAATTCAACAGTTTTGTATAAAGCTACTCAATTCCCCTATTTAGTTCGAAATTTATGTATTTTGTTTAGAGTTCGTTTTTTATAATATAAAATTATTTTTTTTGTTAAAAATCCATCTTTTTTATTAAAATTTCTACTTTTTGTAGCAATTACGCCTTTTTTACTTGAAAATTCTTCATTTTGAAAAAAACCTTTTCCTTTATTTACTGAAAAATCTTTCTTCGTTAAGGATTCAAGTACGTTGTTGAAAATTCGTATTTTTTTGTTCAATTCAACTGTTCAATTTCAACTTCAATTTCAACTATTACATTTTTGTTGTTCTGAATTCATCATTTTTGCTTAAGAATTCGAAAATACTTGTTTGAAAGCTGAACGAATTGGTTCATTTATAATTATTTTAAATGACCCTTAATAAATTCACGAAAAAAATTTATTTGTCAAAAATTAAAGTTAACGATATAAATATTCAGGATTTTTACATATGGTTTCTTAATTTTCGGGGGCTGGGGGTAGCGACCGCCCAATCTACCCATTCTGGATCCGCTCTGGTAGATTATGATATTAAAATTTTCTAGTGCCATAATTGGGCAAAGATTTAAAAATTGGGATAAAAAAATTTTCAAACAAAAGTTTTCATTATAATTATGAAATATTTTTATTTTTACACATTAATTAAAGCATATTAAATTTTTATAGATCTTCAACTAGACCACGAAGGAGAATGCAATGTCACCCCGGACAATTCACAAATTTTATTTAAGAAGTTGTGAAATATGTGTATTGAAATATGTTGAATGACAAAAAGTGAATTTGTTATTGAATTATAAAACAGACCTCTTAACATTTAAATAAAATTTATTTAATTGTTCAGACACATATATGACCATACTGACGAAATTATTATTCGTTTATAATATCGATTACGGGGAACCGTTATAAAAAAATATAAACAATTCTGCAAGGAATTTATTAAATATATGTTAATTATAAATAAAAGTGTTTTTAATAAAGTGTTCCAATTAAATGGGTTTCGTGTATTTGAATTATAAATAAATATAGATGCATATGGATACCACTCTTTTTATGAATCCCTTCCTATTAAAAATAAAAGTTAAAACTTTCAAAGAATAATAATTTTATTCATAATCATAATTACAATCAGACAAAATATTTTGAGCATCATAGTTGAAACAATTTCTTTGCTTATAAGAAATTGGAATTGGAAAATATTCTTCACAAATAATAGGACCCTCAAAATTAGATTTTGAAGGTTCAAAATATGATTTCAAAAATCAATTTTTTGTTTTAACTTATATGGAACCTTTTCAAATATTAAATTATTTCCAAAATTGTTTCAAAGCTTCTAAATATCTTTAGAATAATTCGAATTATTCCTAAAATGAACAAAAATCATCGAAAATTTTAATAATTGCTTTAAAATCTTAGATATTTTTATGTTCCTGTGATTCCTGATGGTTGATTTGATTAGTAACATTTTTTTCTTTTTTCGAAATGTTTCAAAGTGCTTATAAAGCTTTTAAATAATTTGTTAAAAATTTTCGAAAAATATATAATAAAGTTTTTGTTTTCAAGTTTTACATCATTTTCTAATCTTTTTAAAACTTTTAAATATATTTTTAGCTTACTCAGATTTCTTCTGAAATGATAATTATTTAAAAATTATTAAAAAATGTATTTAAAAATATTTTTAAATATTCTCTTAAAATTAATTTTTCAATATAAAAAATCATTTGAAATTGTCCTAGGAATTTTATGAAAATGTTTTATCATCCTAAAACCTTTTAAAACCTTCAAAAAGCTTCAAAATTTATTTCTAAATCTTTAAAAATCTATATTTTTTTATATTTGTTTGAAATATTTTCAAGTTTTAAATAAGGTTTGAATCTTTTTAACCTTCTAAATATCTCCTAAACTTACTTAACTTTTGTTTAAATTAATCATTATTGTTCAAAGTTACAATTAACGCCTCTGAAATGTAAACAATTCCAGATTTTATATTTCAAACAATTCGGTTTTTAATTATTCTTTTTTGAATGAATGATTCACACTTTTTGATTTGGCAATTTAATAACATGTATTAATTATGAATCTATTGATTCGAAATTATTTAAAAATTCAAAATAGTTTATAAAGTTTCAGTCGCACGTTCACTTTGTTTCGCTACGAAGGTTTTCGAATTGAAACAGTTTAATTTCTGGCGTCAAATTCTGTAAATTGATTAATTTTTTTCTTAATTTTAATTTAAATAAATTATTGTTAAATGTTTAATACTCGAACTACAGATCATTTTTAAACAAGATTAATTAATTTTTATTTATAGTTGATCAAATTAAAACGTTGTTGATCAAAAGTGTTCAAGTTTTAACTATTTAAGTCTTTAAAATTTTATTTTAAGTTTTGAAGATTTTAAAATAATGTTGAAAAAGAATCTGAAAGATTTAAAGAGAATTTTTTGGATTTGCAGATATTAACCAATTTTAGGAAAGATTTAATTATTTCCAAAGATATTTCAAAGCTTTCGAATTTTTGAAAAGATTCGAAAATAAATTAAATCTTGAGAAGATTTAAAAAGATTAAAAACAAAATGTAGATTTTTGAACATTTAGGAAAAGCTTTTTAAGATTCCTGGAAAAAAATCAAATGATTTTTATTTCGAAAATGGATTATAAGAAAAAATTCATAAATATTTTTAAACATTTCTAATGATTTGCTAAAGTTTCGATAAAGAAATAGATTTTTTGACAGAAATTTATTATTTTGCAATATTAAAAAATTTGAGAAACAACCTAAATAAGTTATGTGATGATTTTCAAAAGATTTAAACATAATTTTAAGCTTGAAAGGATTTAAATTTTGTTAGTAAAATGTACATTTTTTAACATTTCAACTAAAAAAGAAACAAATATTTGAAGAATTTTGAAAGGTTTCAATAGATATTTTTAAGATTCCCGTAAAAGTTTTAAATTCATTTTTATTTAAAAAAATTAATTTTAAGAGAATATTAAAAAAGATTTTTAAACACTTCAATATTTACAAAATTGTAAATAAAGAAGCTGGAATTTTTTTAAACTATTTTTTTTTAATGTTGCATAATTAAATCAAATTTTAGGAAAAAATCGAATTAATTAGAGAGATATTTTAGACGGTTTAGAAACGTTAAAAAGATAACAAAATCATTACAAATTTCAAAATATTAAAAAAAATGTAGATTTTTGAATATTTCTAATTAAAATTTTGAAGCTTTGTAAGGAATTTCAAAAGATTCAACATAATAATACACATTCTCCAGATTCATGGGAGATTTTGAAGCTTTTTAAGGATTTGAAAGGGTTTTAAGTTAACTAAAAAAAATTTATAAAGGTACAAAGAAAAAAAAGCGTTAAAAAGAGTCGAAGCTCTTTAAGAGTTTTGAAAGTTTTCTAAAAACTTCGAGAAAAAATCTGATTTTAAGGCAAATTTTTTGAAATTCAAAACATTGTGAATTCGAGCCAGTTTAAAAGATGCTTTAAAAATTCATCTTTTTTAGTAAAATTTCACCATTTTTTATTAAAACTATTTTTTTGGACATTCATCTTTAGATTAATTCAACAGATTTTCACTTAAGCTTATAATCTTTTTTGGTTCAAATATTATTCACGCATTACATTTTTCGTTCATAATTCATTCTCTTTGGTTGTAAATTGAACTATTTTGTTGAAAATAAAAATCTATAAAAAATACAAAACTTGATTAGGGGATGGGACCTCTAAATCTAATGTGACTTTAATCTTTTTCTAAATTATATTCAAAAATCATATTTTTGTAATTGTCCTATTATACATCCATTCTATTTTTCTAACTAACTGCAAAACATACATATATGTTTTTTCTACCCTTTCCAAATGGACATTGATAATTAGTATTTGATCCTTCATGCATGAAGTTGGCATAAATTTTATAAAAAAATATTAAACTCAGTTTTTCATTGGATTCATTCTCATATTCCTCAATTTTTTTAAGGGACGATTAAAAAATTGTTCACATTTGGGGTATTCGATAAATTCAAGATTATAATTTATCTGCGAAAAATGGGAACATTTTTAGAAGCTCTTAGGAAATTTCAAAATTGAATAACTGATTATGATTATTAAGCTATTATAATATTCAAAAATAATTAGTATACATTCACAGAATTGTCATTTTTATCATCTACTATCCAACCCCATTGAAAATAAATATGTTCAAATATTTTGAAAAGTAAAATAATTTGAGGAAGATTATTTTGACTTTTAATTCAAAGAAAAAATATAAATTATAAAGTTATTTTTATACTTAAATTAATTACCACAAATTCTATCACGAGGAAGAACACATAATTTTTAAACATTAGGTACTCTATTTTAAAAACCTTGGCAGAAATAATTTTCCAAGGTAATAAAAAAAAAATGTAGAAAAAAATAATTTTAAAACAAATTATTAATCATTTCAATTTTAATATTTACATTTTTTAAGTATGCTTCTACTATAAAATAAATTAATATTTAAAGGGTGGTATTACATAACTAGATAACCAACGAAATCGGAATTTTTGAATAGCCATTTTCAATAAAAATTAAAAAGCACTCCCGAAATATTGAGTTTTCGAATACGCATAACAAAATTTTATTTAATAAAATATCGATGCTAAAAGGAAAAGAGAAAATAATTATCACTACGCTTAAACCCTGAGATAAAATATTAACTAAAATTAAAATTAAAATTTAAATTTGTTGAGAATTATAATAAAAAATGAGAACTTGAACCCATCCTTTTAGCACAACGTGTATATGATTTGGGACTGAAATTTTGAACGAAAAACTAAAAATAAAATAATGAACACAGTTTTTTTTATTTACTGAAATACATAACATAACATTGCATACCTACTGCATTCCCAAACAATTTATACATAAATTCTCAGATTCTTTACAACTTGGATATTTTCTCTGAGCTTTCTTCCAAGGAATGTGCGCCATCTAGTCACTTCTGCAAAACATCATTTGCTTCGGCTCGTTCCTCCTGTAATTCCTTGGAGGTGACATCCAGTTTTGATTTAGCAAAGTCGTTGAGTGAGAGACCCTGGGGAAAAATAAACCCACAAAAACTTTGTATGATTGCATAAATTGATAATTTGAGGCAAGTGATTTTTTTTTAACAGCCCTTTCAGTTTTTCATGTCAATTTTAACAAAAATTATTAAGACACTTTGGTTTCCCCGATAATTAAAACATTTTCCGTGATAATGAAAAAATTAAATCATTAATTTGAACCAAAAAATATGACTTTTCTACCGTTACAGATGAACTTTCAATCCAAAAAGACGATTTTTCAACAAAGAAGTTTAATTTTCCACTAAGACAAAGGGCTCTTTAACAAAGTAGTCGAATTTTCAACAGAATTGTTGAATTTCTAACTAATATGTTAAATGTTTTAAATACAAAAAGACGAATTTTCAATGCAAAAAGTCGAATTTTTCAGAAGACAGTTGAACTTATAGTTAAATTTTCAACTAATTAATTAATTTTTCAAAAAAATAGTTAAATTTTTAACCAAAAGTATGAGTTTACAGGAATAATATAATAGTAGATATTTCAATGAAGAAAGATTTCAATTTTAAATAAATAAATAAAACATATGAATATTCAAGCAATAACTAAAATTTCAAACAGAAAAGGACGAATTTAAAAAAGATAAATCAATTTTGAATAAATAGATCAGTTCTTAACTAAAATTATCAATCTTAAATCAAAATAATAAAATTTCAACAAAATACATGAGTTATCAACTAAATAGTTGAATTTTCAATGCAAAAAGATGAAATCTCAAAAGAAAAATGTAACAGTTGATATTTCAACAAAAAAAGATTTGAACTTGAAATAAAAAACAGTTAAATTCATCCAAAAAAAGATTAATTTTCAACTAATCAGTTCAATTTTTAACCAAAAATATTAAATTTCTACCAAAAGTGTTAAATTATTAAACAAAAATCGGAATTTTCAACTCAAGAAGACGAAATTTTAGAAAAATTTTATTTTGAACCACATATATCAATCATCAACTAAAACTATGAATCTTCATCTTCAAAAAACAAATTTCAACATAATACAGGAATTTTCAACAAAATAGTTAAATTTGCAATTAAAAAAGATAAAACTTGAAAGACAAATGTAATAGTTTATATTTCAGCAAACAAAATTCTAGCTTTAAATAAGAAACAGTTAAATTCATCTAAAAAAAGACTAATTTTCAACTACTATTTGCATTTTTAACCAAAAAATATTATATTTCTACCAAAATAGCTGAATTCTTAAAGAGAAACAGGAATTTGCAACTCAAAAAGACGAATTTAAACAAGTAAGTTCAATTTTGAACCAAACAGATCAATTTTCCACTAAAACTATGAATCTTCAACCAAAAATATAAATTTTCAACAAAATACATGACTTTTCGATTACAAAAGGATGAAACCTCAAAGAAGAATGTAATAGTTTATATTTCAACAAGTAAAGATTCTAACTTGAAATAAAAAACAGTTAAGTTTATGCAAATAATACTCACTTTCAACTAATTAGATGCCTTTTTAATCAAAAAATAAATATTTTCTATCAAAAGTGTTTAAGTCTTAAGCCAACATAACAGCTTTCAACTCAAATAGACAATTTTGTAACATAAAAATGTTGAATTTTCGACCGAAAAGGATGAATTATCAACGAATAATATAACTGCAGATATCTCAACGAAAATATATTTTAATTTTAAATTAACAAATATGAATTTCAAACCAAAGTGGGATAATTAAAAAAAGATACATTTCAACCAAATCGACGAACCTTCAACTAAAAAAGTTGAAATTTTAAAAAAAACTATAATAATTGGTATATCCGCCAAAGAATATTTTTATTTTAAATAAGAATTAGTTAAATTAATCCAAAAAAGGCTAATTTGCAAGCAATTAGTTGTATTTTTGCCCAAAAAAGATTCTATCAAAAGAGTTGAATGCTGAAATGAATAAAGGAATTTTCAACCGAAAAAGATGATTTTTCTGCAAAACAGTTGAATTTTTTCAACAAAAAAATATGAATTCTCAACGAATAATATACACAGTGAATATGTCAACAAAAACAGATTTTAATTTTAAATAAAAAACCAAAAAATACGATTTTTGAACCACGTAGGAGAATTTTCAAACAAAAAGAATACCTTTTTACCAAAAGCACGAATTAAAAAAAATAGGTTAAATTTGAATCAAACAGATGAATTTTCAACCAAATAATTAAATTTTGAACTAAATAAGATGAAATTTCAAAGAAAAATTAGATAGTAAACATTTCAACAAAAAATTTCTACCAAAAGAGATGAATTCTTAAACAGACTAGGAATTTTCAAGAAAGAAGTTAATTTTCTACCAAAATAGTTGAATTTTCAATCCAAAAATACGATTTTTGTTAACAAAGCATCTGAATTTTCAACCCAATAATAAAATTTTGTGATTAAAGTATAATCAGAAGGTGGATACAACTGAATAAACAAGAAATAGATATAAAAGGCAAATTAATTATTAATAAGAATATTATATCAGGGTGCCCATAAAACTTCATTTTCAAAATTCGCCAACTTTTTCCTGAACATTAATATTGAAAGACCAGAATCTTTATCTTGTAACATCTTTAAACATAGAATTTTTTTTATAACTGAATAATACCTGCCCTACGGTCTCCCTGATTTAATCAAATTTTCGGAAAAGACTTACTTGAACTATTTTGAATTTCTTATTCTCGATAGTGACTGGGAAGGAAAATACGATGTCTTTCGGAATTCCATAGCTTCCATCAGAAACGACTCCCATGCTGACCCACTGGCCAGGTTTAGTTCCAGTCCACCAATCCCTCATGTGATCTCCTGCAGCTTTAGCAGCTGACATAGCAGATGACATTTTTCTAGCTGCAATGACAGCAGCTCCACGTTTTTGAATTGTCTCCAAAAAGGTTCCATTCAACCAATCATCATCGTTTATTGCTGCTGGCACAGGTTTTGTGCCTGAAGGAAGAGCAACTGTAGCTTGGCCTGCATCCGGATATTGTGTGGAGCTGTGATTTCCCCAGATTATCACGTTTTGTACCTTGTCGACCTATTTGAAAAATTATTTTTCTTTATTTTAAGTTGAAGGGTTGTAGTTGAGAACTATATAACGAACAAAATCCAGAAACGGCGGAGCCCTTTTTCTTTAGGTGGGGACAGGAGAATAGGCTTAAAACCATAAATTAAATCACTTAAATCACAAATATTACCAAATAGTTAAAAAATATATCAAAGATTTCACAAAGAATTTAATGATTTCAATGGTTCCTTAATGATTTCACAAAGATTAAAAACATTTCGGATAAATTTAAATGATTTCACAAAGACTTTAATTATTTCATAAAAGTTTCCGATATATTTCAAAGATTGCACGAAGATTTCAGTGATTCCGCAACGATTTCAATTATTTCACAAATATTACAAAATACTTAAACAATATTTCAGAAATATTTGATAAAGATTTAAATGACTTCTTAAATATTTCCCAAAGATTTTATAAAGATTTAAAAGACTTTACGAAGACTTCAATGATTTTCAAAACAATTCAATAATTTCACAAATATTACCAAATATTATAAAAATATATTTAAAACTTCGCAGATATCTGAACGACTTCAGAAAGATTTTACAAAAATTTCGCAAAGCTTTAAATGATTTCGCAACAATTTCAATAGTTCCACAAATATTACCAAACCTTTCAAAAATATTTCAAATATTTCTCAAAGCTTTCTAAAGATTTTAAAAAGATTATGAATATTTCGCAAAAATTTTCAATAGATTTAAAATATTTTACAAGGACATCAATGATTTCCCAAAGTTATCAAAGATTTCAAATATTTAGCAAAGATTTGAGATTTAAAAGATTTTACAAATACGTCAATGATTTCCCAAATATTTCAATAATTTCACAAAAATATTACCAAATATTTCCTAAATTTCAAACTTTTCTTCGCAAACAATTCAAAAGATTTCAAAAATATTTTAATAGTTTCCCAAAGATTTTACAAAGATTTTAACAATTTCACTAATCTTTCAAAAATATTTCAAAGATTTCGCAAAGATTTCAATGATTTTCCAAAGAATTCAAATATTTCGCAAAGATTTGACTAATTTCACAAATATTATCGAATATTTTTAAAATATAGAAAAATTTTACAAAAATTTTAAATATTGCGCAAAAGTTTTGAATAGTTATAAAATATTTCACAAAAACTTCAATGATTTCGCAGATTTCAACAATTTCAAAAAATATATAAAATATTTCAAAATTATTTTCAAAGTATTTAAATGATTTCCCAAACATTGCAAAAACTTCGTAAAAATTTGTAATTTTTCGCGAAGATTTCAAAATTTTGCAAAGATTTCATATAGATATACAAGAGTTCACAAAGATTTCGGATAAATTTAAAAGATTTCACAAATGTACAACTGATTTCCCAATGATTTCAAAAAATTTCAATAATTTCACAAATGTTTTTAAGTTATTTCAAAGATTTCACAAAGATTTCAATGACTTCAAAATGATTTGAAATATTTCGCCAAGATTTCGAATAATTTAAAAAGATTTTACAAAAAATTTAATGATTTCCCGAAGATTTCAACAATTCAAAAAATATTTCAAAAATATTATAAAAATTTTATAAAGATTTCAATATTTTTCTAAAGTTTTCAAGGACATTGTGAAATATTGATAAAATATTTGAAATATTCCGCGAAGATTTCACAAAGATTCCAATGGATTCCCAAAGATATTACAAATATTTTAAAGGCTTTATAGAGATTTCAAAGATTTCACAGACTTCGATGATTTCTTAAAGATTTAAAATATTACTTTTTCAAAAATTTAAATCATTTCAAAAAAATGATCAAATATTTATAAAATACTTAAAATATTTCGCAAAGATTTCAAATAGATTCAAAAGATTTCACAGATTCCTTAAGGATTTCAACAATTTCAGAAATGTTATCTAATATCTAATATCTCAAATATTTAATAATCGACAAAGATTTCAAAGATTTTACAAAGATTACAAATATTTGATACACCCCATAATAATAAAAAAATAGTAATTAAAAAATTCACAAAATATATTATATGTGGGGGCGGGGGTCTGAACGTGTAACGTATATTTCGTGAATCACCCCAAAGAGGGGAATAGGGGAAAGAGTGTCAAAAGACGAAAATCTGCTATACAAAAATATAATCTTTTACATTAAATTCGTCAATTAGAGACATCCAACCAAAAAAAAAAAAAAAAATAGTTCCAGAAATTTCTCTCATCATCTGTAACTATAATTTTGGTTTCATATGATAAAACGTTTAAAGGCAATTACGATTTTGAACAGAGGGAATCCCGTACCCTCCAGGAAATCCTAAACTACTATACCGACGGTAAATCATCAAAATTATCTACTGCACCGACAGTACATAAACAAAATCATCAAAATACATCGCCATGATATTTAGGGTTATTTAGACATTTTGGTTATTGTTTTAGAGATCTTTGGTTTCAAATTAATAGATTCATAATTAAACGCTTTTGTAATTTGTAATTTTGTAATGAAAGAAAACAACAGTTTGGAAAATTTAGCAATATTTGACTTTTTGTATAAAACAAATAAGTATAAATCAAATATTCAATTGTTTTCGGTTTACCGGAATTTATTTTTAAATTATTTAATTGGAAAATTGTGAAAAAAAATTTAAACGTGCAATAACTATTGAGCGTTTTAAATTTAAATATTTTTAAGCTTGAATTTTAGAAGGCTAATTAAAATTCAAGAGTATCCCTGCGCACACAGAATCTCACCTACGAATCACTTTTTCTGCTTTCGCGCAATTTCGAATATACACTGTTGAGTGAATCATCGGAAATTTTATCTTTTCGAAATATTAAACATGGTTTTGGAAATAAAATATAATATTTGTATTTTAAGTACCAAATTTTTACTCTTTTCAATTGACTTTCTCCTGGTAAATCAGAATTTTTTTTGTGGGAAATGTTTTAACGTCTAATTACTCAGCATTTTTTTTACGTATCGTTTTCTTACATGAAAAGGTCTATGAAAGACCATGTAATACTTATTATACGAGTAATTCGTTTCCTACTGATTTGTCTCAATAATAAACATTTTTCGCTGCAACTTTGAAAAAAAAAAGTGTAAACCGAATTCCCTATATGGTACGTAGCCGTATATTATTATTACTCAAAATCCCTTATCCTATGATTGAACCAGCTTCTGTATTTGGTTACCCTTGATTTCATTCAGCTCCTATCTCGATTTTCTCAATCATCATAACCAAGGTCAATTTATTTTGCAAAAAGAATCCGTAAATTAGTAACAATTTAGCTAATATTCGCATAGAAAATTTGCCGTTTCTCGCAAGGTTATCATAAGAGGGAAGCTAGGTATAGGTATAGGTATAGAGGCGACAATGTCCAGTAAGCTTAAAAGATGGGCGTGGGGAATAAGCATAGAGTTAATACAGATAATACTGTATTAACTTTATGGAAATAAGACGTCAAGAGTAGGTTTAGTTTGGGGACCAGCGATTACTGAACTGACAAAAAACTTTTTCATCAAAGAAATATTGAAAAAAAGAAATGTTTATTTAATAAAAAACTTTTTTATTTATATTTTATTTTTATTTACTTATTTATTATTATTTTTTTATAAATAAATTTGTGTACCGAAAATTATGATTTTGAATTAAAGCTTCATACATATATGTATCCAAATTTGATGTCTGTTGAAACAATGTATTTTAATTAATCAGAAGTAGTGCAATAATGGTATTACTAATCTTATAAGAATTTGTACCAAATGTGTGGCATAATGACGCGTTTTATGTTTTCCTTCTGAAGAAATAAAAGCAAGATTTTAACGTCAATGTTCACTAAAAACTGAGTGAAAACTGTGGGGTTTCAGGGTCTCATTTGCAAGAGGATAGTGGGAGGAAAAATTGTTATGCCCCAGAGTTTATGTTACAACTCTAGAAAATCCAGTCTCTTAGGCGACAGTAGAGTTGGGGGTTCTTTTTTCCTTCCCATTTTTCCCCGAACAGGAAGTGCCTGCAATAAAATTAGAAAGAAACCACTTATAGGCTGATTTTACTTAAGGGGGGTTTCTACCTTGTTGGCCCGAAATCCTGGTGGTTTTTCCGCAATGTTTTTTGAGGGAAGTATAAAAGATAGAAGGTTGCAATTTTTGCACACTTGTGAAGTTATGTTTATTGAACACGTACAATTTTTTTTTGGTCGTTGCATGAAAAGGGAGGAGGTGGGCATGGAACAATGGCGGGAGGTCGGCGGCGACTTGTCCCGACTGTGGAAGTCCTAGCGTCTACAGAAATAATCAGAAACAAAAAAACGGAACACTTTCTTATTGTATATCCTATTCCGCATTGCTATGACTACAAACGTGAAAAAAATGAAAAATGAGAAATGAGAAAGTGACGAGATTAAAAAAAAAAGATTATTTCACGTCTTTTTTGTTACAAATTATTTTTTTAAACAAACAATTTTCAATATTTTTTGTCGATTGTAGTCATAACAATAGAGACACTTTCTGAGAATAAGTAGAAAAAATTTCATAGCGATTGCTCAATTTTTGCGCCTTGTAGGACTTCCACAGTTACGAAAAACGTAGTTTTGAGAAAAACGCGTTTAAATTTTTAATATATTGAAAACGCGGCCCAATGCGCTTGACACCGCTGCACCAAACGGCCGATAACTTTCAAAATTGATATTTTGACTTGAAATTTCGCAAGTATATTCTGGAAACATATATCTATCCGATAAAGGAAACAAAAATCGATTTTTTTTACCCAACAAGGTAGGAACCCCCCTTAAGCGTAGTATTGATTTATTCCTTTAGTAAGTGATTACACCTATTTTTAAATATTCAAACTTTCTTTTTCAAAATTATAATTAACCACTAATTTA
>JAAAKG020177507.1:0-26477 GCA_010014905.2 Druon quercuslanigerum | reverse complement strand
GCTAATCTGAAAATTTGCACCCGATCCCAGCGAAATCGCGGTAAAATTTCAGCCATAACCACGTCCCACTACCGTGATATATATATATATATATATAATTAAATATTCAATTGTGAATTTACGAATTTTATTCGAATATCACTATAATTGATTAAATAATTGTACAGATACTAAAAGAACTTACTATTTTCTAAAACTAAAAGAAGACTTTCCGCGTTACAAAACACAGTAGCAAAGACATCCTTCTTATGTGCGTTCTACGTAATTCTGAATTTCCCTATTTCCTATTTCCCTATAAAATTGCACGAATTATAAATTGTGCACATTAAACATACAATTACACATTAATATTATTTTGAGATTTTTTAAGCTGAAACAGACAAAGTCGTGTTAGAAGAAAGCCATGCTGCGCTGGCGAAAATCGATCACGGATCTTCGGGGCAGTGACAATGAACTATTGAAGAAAACTTCCCGTGCAGAAATCGCCAAGTTTGTGGCTGGTTCCACACTTGGACCTGGCCGGAGGCTCGAGCTTGGGCCCGGTTGGAGTAAAGTTCGCAAAATTGACGACAGATGGCGTTAGTATTATTCTGTTTGTTTACTCGTTACATGATAGTTTCAAGTATCAAGCTTTACAAGTGGCAATCATTGCAAATAAATCCACAAAAATGCCTAAAATAAAAAGCACTCTGAGAGTTCGGAGGCTTCGAGCAATCGCAAATATCCCGTACTCACGCGGGGAAAGTCCAAGTAAGTACTTATATCAATTAAAAATAATATTTTCACATTAAGATTGCACGTGACTTCTAACCTCACACTAAGAACATTTTTTCCCTGAATTATAAAGTATAAATATATTGTTATTTATCTAATGACGAGTCCGAAAAACCTTACTTTAAAATAATACGTAGATACATTTATAACAAAATTTTGGTCGGTATTTCATTATTTGCACAATAAACATATAATAATAAACATAACCTATAATAAACATAAAAACTGTAAAAAAAAAGATTTAAAATTCTAAAAAATACTCTTTCGTTGATTTCTTTAGAATAAACGTTTCTCGTTTGAATAATTTGAGAATTAAAGTATTAACGTTATGAACGTTTATTAACTATTATTTAAAACTTTTATTGCAAAAATAAAATGAGAGTAGAAAGGTTTGCACTTGTAATGGTTAAAAGCATAAATACCACTGATCATGAAGCATTGTTTGTACGAATTACCAAATATTACTGACATCTGAATAGCCTGAAAATCGGTCGACGACTGCCGACATTGGTCGACGTTTTTTTGACGTACTGACGATTCAAACCGTAATAGCGGCATATCTCTCCAACGGTAAATTTATTCACGAGTATTTAAAAAAAATACCTCACTGTGCGCCGTTTTAGTCGGGCTCTATCAGAGTATATTCTAACGGTTAGTTGTACCTAAGTCGGTTAATTGCCAATGAAAATGGTTAGTTCCAAAAGTAAAAAAGGTTAATTGTAAAAAGTAAATTTTGAAATGATTTAGCATAATTAGAGATAAAATAAGTGTGATAACTGTGGTTACGGGACTGCAGACGCCATCTATAACGCGGGAAATGTAGATATTCAAAATAAACTCAAATAACTGTTTCATTGTTATATTTTGAAAAGTCGGATTATGGATTTCTTTTTTTTTTTTAGTTTTCGAGTATTATATATTCGGGCAGTTGCAAATTCGGCTTAGAATATACTCTGGGCTCTATCTAGATTTTCTAGCGAGGTCCTAACGAGAATAACATTTAACTGCTTGTCTAGAATCTCTTTGTTTTCTGGTGGGTTCATCATTCAGCTGTGATATAAATGAAGACATGAGAATCACAACTACATAAGGCCACATGAAGTCGGCACATTGTTACATTTGAAATAACGTATTTCAGTGGCATTTTCAACTGGTCCTATGCAATTGTTATTTTCATGACATCAAATATATGTGATAAACGAGTTTTCAAGAAACAAAAAAAATGAATAAAATATTCTGATTCCCACCAATTTCCGATCAATAATTTTAGAGATTATGCCAGAGTTACTAAGGCAACTGATTCTTTTCATTATTTTTCACTGGATTTCACATAGACAGTACAAATTTAATTGCTTTATTTACATTCCACATATTAAAACCAACTTTATCTTTGTTTGAAACAAAATAGTTACTGTGAAAGATGAACAAATGAGTGTTTTTTTATTGTTGTTATATTTACACACCCTATTCTGTATGTATATATAAATGTCATTTAAGAAAACTAATACTCAAATTTTATATAATAAATATTCAGATGAATATAAATTTCCATTCGTCTGTTTACTAAAGCATAATTTATTGCATAAGAACTTCTAAAGATGGCTCTGCATCATATATACTGCAGCGCCATCTTCAAAAAGTTAATCTGGGGTATGCTGACTAAGGCCCGGCCAGTGCCTGACTAGCATTTTTTGCTTCTTTTATCTCAATCAGGAACTAACTAAAGCCTGGCTTAAATACAGGATTAGGGCCTAATTAGACTCAAATAGTTTTTCTAGTCATAAGGAATAAAAAATCTAAGCAGTGCCTTAAAGGGTCCTGATTATAACTTACTAGTCCAGTTATTCTAGTGGGATTCTAACTACTGCCTTTCTTGAAATGGGGACAAATGGGGCGATTTTTACATGGGTGGTGCCCTTAAATATTGTCATATGTGAAAAGATAAAATAATAACCTTAAAATCCTCAACTAAATACTTACTTATAATTAAAGAGCAACCCATGTGAAAATCAGGTCAGCTTAGCCCAACTTGTAATTGGGCACCGATTGGGCCCCAGCTGGACAGTCCGGATAACAAAAAGTGAAATTAATTAAATGACTAATTTACAGTAGACGCAATCCCACCCGAAAACTGAAACTTTTTCAATTATCCCGAATTTTTACTTATCACAACATATATTAATAAAGCCGAACAGTGTTGGATTTCTTGATTGGGCTTTCATTGGGTACACCTTAAAAAAACCCATAGAGGGAGTTCTAAATTATTTAACAGAGTATTTTAATTATATGAGTAAGTTAATGCAATTTTATTGAAATCCTGGAACTTTTCCAAATATTCCGAATTTTTAATTAATAAAACTTATTTTGATAAAGCCGATTGAAAGTTTGATTTCTTGATTGTACTTGCATTGGGCATAGTCATAGAACGCTCATAGCAGGCGTTCTAAATTAATTAATAGATTATTTTAATTATCAGAGTCAGTGAACGCAATCAAAAGTCAAAATTTATGTTAATAAACCTGACCAATGCTTGATTTTTTACTTAATTGGGCCTAAATTGGGCTCCCATAGAACGCCCAAAGTAGGCACTATTGGAGCAAACAAGTCTGGTACCACAAAATGAAACCCCAATTATATCGATAGAGGGTAGTAGAGATAAAATATCGGCTGTGGTCAGCTGCTATTTACATCGGTTAAGTTATTGTAAACTGCATATATTTATGAATAAATAAATAAATCGTGATGATTATGATAAAAAGCGCCGTGCGGATGATGAATTATGGACACAGGTTGAAAAATAATGAACTATTCAAGCAGAATCGAGCAGTCAAACCTAATTTATATAAATCAAAATAATGTTCAAACTATAAACTCACATAGTAAATGAATTATTCACAAATATTGCTTGTTTATTATATTTTGCTGGAAAACGTTAAAGTACATTAATTTCCTGAATTTTTTTTTCTCTCTCAAAAAGAACTTCTGACCATTAAATACTTTTTCTGTACTAAAATTTTTCTCTTAACATTACGGTAAGTTTATAATATATTGTACATATTATATTTTTCATACGCATTAGTTGGGGTCCAACTAATAATTGGACAATCTAGTTGGGGTCCAGCTTATTTTCTTATTTGAACTTTTTGACGTAAAAACTAGTTTCATTTATGATTTTTCTAGGAATACATATTATGTTTTATTATTTACAATTGCAAATTACTGCCAAAATTGTTTTTAATTTATGTAAAGTGCAAAAATCTTTTTTAATAAATGATCAATATGCGGTATGTGAAATTCAAAATACATATAGTCTGTTAATGGCGATTTCGTATACTGAGGTTTTAGATTTTATATACAAATGTATATTAAATGTATATTAAAATTGTAAACATTCCTAACACTGAATAAAATCATTTAATGATATTATATAAATTATCTACACTACTTTTGACTAAAAAAATTCCTTAAGTGACTAAAGATTTTACCGATAGCCCTCAGTTTTTTATATAGCTTTATTTATTTGGAATAATGGTGATGTGATGCAATTTCCGTTTTAAAATACGTCTCAAAAGAGTAATTATGAACAAACAGTTTTGGCGAAAACAGGTACTATGATTTGTTTCTATAAACATTCTAAATATATTCAAATTAATTCAATCTTGTTGCCATGCCCAAGTCTTCCGCAGGTCATGACTAAGCCAGTTTAAATTATACGATTATATTATTTATATTTATGGTATTTATTTTTTATGTTTATCTGCAATTATTATGTTCTGTGGATGGCATATCTGAAAATTTTATTGATCTTTGTTTGAAAAGTTTTATATGCCTATTGTGTACGCTAAAAACTTTAGTATAGGAGCACATTTTCATTATAATGCGAGTACCCATTTTTTGTATAACGCATGTGCTCCTTCTGTTTTTTCCATAAAAAATTGATTATTTAAACTAATTTCTATTAAAAAATGTACTGACTGTCAAGATATCAAGTACTAGCCCTCGTTGCAACAGAAGAAACTTGCAAAAGATTGTAGCTGAACGTGATGTTGCTGGGGAGCCTCTGGCCACCGGTAAAGATGTCGCTTGCAGTTTGACAAAATTAACAAATGGAAGTCAAAGTTAAATTTAATTTAAATCTTTAATTTGAAAAATTTGACAAATGTAAAGGACATTGTCACGAAAAAAATTTGTTATCAGTGAAATCATAAAAGTAAGCTGCGTCTGCCTATCATAATTTAAATAATAATTGTTTATTATTTATAATTTTGCATATGTTTTTATATATGTATTTTATAATTTAACAAAAAATCAAAAATACCAACATTTTAAACTTGAGAGTTTGTAAAAAGTATAAAACAGTTTCCTTGATCCTGAATTATACCCCGACAATGCTTTTCTAATTGCTTGGTAGGTTTATTGAATGACGTTAACTTGACCGCTCTATGAGATTTTTTGCCTCTAGAAGACAGAACACCTTGAAAACGTGTTCGCTCCGTTAAACGCAAGATTATTTCCCCCTGACGAACGTTACCTGCCAGCCTCTGATCTGACGAATTATCAGTTTCTCTTAATTCCGTGACGTGCCGACATCCTTGTCGCTATGATGACGCAATTTTGCGAGAAAAATAATTTTCCTTGAAAAGAGCAACGAATTCTCACACACCCTTATTCCAGAAGCCCCAACACCCTCTCTCCGCATAGAAATACTCGGCATTCTCATGCAGAGAAGAGCTAGGAGTATCGGCCGCGGCCTGGCTGGCAGTCAGTGGCTGGGTTTTCCGAAGTTAAAGAGCTTCAGGGGGCATACGTGAGAGGGTAGTCGGGGGCGGGTGGCGTCCCGGCGGCCATTTTGAACGCATATATCGATTGTTTGGTGGCTGGGCTCCTCGACCATTCGCAGGTCCGCTCCCACTCTCTCCATCCCTCTGTCTCCCTTTTCCCCGTCCCACGGAAAACAGACAGCGATCCAACCATTAGACGCGTTATTGCCTTTACCGTTATTATCATTTTTTTCCACCCCATGTCTCTGGCACGTGGCCAACTTGCGTCCCAAGCGAATATTCATCCTGATCGCACCTGATCTTGAGGTCAGAAAATCCTCCACCCTCCATGGTCAGATCACGAAAGGTTGGTTCTGCGCCAAATCTACCTCTAAACCGGCTTAGAACCGCCCTGGTATGTCGTCCCGGCCAATGAGGAGGCGTCAATGACCCTAGGTATTGCGCATGTCCAGATCAGTTGCTGGACAATCACTGACCCTTGTATTCTCATCTTACCTACTTGAGATTTCACCCCTTGGCAATCAGATATACAATCAAATTCCCCTTTTCGTTGGAAGTAACTTTTTGTTTATTTTAATTTAATTTAATTGTTGCTATTGACACGGGCAATTGAGAAATAGAATTAGAAAACGGTAAGTTTTAATGCACCCTTCTTACGGGTACATTTTTTTCCTACCTACATTGAAGCACATAATTGCAAAAATAAAACATTAACATCAAGAAGAAATTGTCTAAATTTTATCAATTTAAAAGCATCCAATTTGTTTTGTTATTTTAAAATCGAATTTGTTGAAATTTGTTAATTTAAAATTTGCAATCCTTTGTAGATTGTATATCTTCCAAATGCATGAGCACTAGACTGATTTCAATACAAGTTATCTAATATTAATAACCTTCTTAATTATTATCCTGGTTTTGACTTTTTCAAAATTAAAAAATTGAAACCTACATATTGCAATAATCACATTTAAATTAGTGGGATTATGTTTCACTTACATGTCTATTAACTCATATTCCAATTTCATTCGATTCAATGTACTTGAATTCAAAATATTAGAATTACGATATAATGCATCCAGTTTTAAAGCACTATATAGATAGAGTACCGACTATTTAGTAGAATTCAATCGGACTAGCTAACCCCCTAGAAAGAGTGTTTGTTTCCTAAGGAGCTGCAACAAAAAGGAGCCCCTTTTACTGAGAAGGAACTCAAAACGATAAACTTGTTCCAAAGGAGGTTCCAGTTAGACCTCGAAAGGAACCCAATTTTTATAGACATTTTCCAAAGAAACTGTTTTTAGCTTTACCCACTTCGACATATTATCTAATAATTAATAAAATTGTTGGCTTAAAGCACACATATGAGGGTACTCTGATGGACAGAATTTGATGAAGAGAATTAAAGTACAAAATGTTATCGCAATTACAACAGATATAATGACTTGATAAATATAATTTGCAGGTTATCTAGAAAATTATTAATCATAAAGACGTATTTATAAGCAGACACTTTTCATCTGAAGTCATACGTCACAAAATTCTGTAAATCCCTAACTTCCCAAATCTACTTTGCCAGCAGTTGGTTTGTTAGTTTGTAAATGTTCCTGCATGCTGTCCTATTCGAGTCTTCCAAACCAACCCTTTTGGGTCTACGGCGTCTACGCACGTTTCGACTGGAGTTCAAGTATTAAATTCTAAAAGTTGCCAACTTTTATATAAGCCGCAACTTTTGCTGAACCCCCAGATTTGCCCTAGATTTAATTTAGATTCATTAGAAGTTAATTTGAACTTACTAAAATTCAGCTTCATTCCCATGCAATTCCATTTAAATGACTCGTATTTAATTTGAATATCTAGAACGAAATTTCAACTGACAATTGACTGCAATTCAATTCGAATTGGCTGCATCCATTTGGAATTAAATTTGGTTTGAATTTGACGATAGGTGTTGATTTAACAAAATGTACTTGGATGGAGAAGTTTGTTTTTTACCATCCGTATATGCAGCTATTAACACGGTTACACTTTTAAGTACCTCAAACGATAATCTATATTATGTATAGAAACCTAACTCATTATGCACCAAACACTTGCTCGCAAATTTAAATCCCATAAATTTAGTACATTTGCGCTAATATCCAACATGTCCCTAATTCTTAAATTATATTACATCAACTTGAAGCATTATTCTTTTCTAATTTCCATGATACTAAGGGGAAGATATTAAATATTTTAAAAGAACCTGTAGCTTCAGCGGCGTCATCAAGGTTAGCGGTTCATTACACCCCGAGCGCGAGAAAGTGGTGTATTTGCATAAAACGAGGGTGAAGAAAAAAAGAAAAAAAACAAGGAACAAGTTCGAGCAAGGAGCCTTGATTGCAAGACTTTCTCTTCTCGGCGCGCAGAAAATGATGCTGGGAAAGCCTCTCGTCTTAAAGGGGAAGTTTCGTGCTGAAAGTAAAGTTCTGCCTTTCCTCGCTCTTTCTCACCCCCTCTCTTCGTTACCTCCTCCGTTTTTTATCCCCACGTACCTACTGGCGGTGCGCCAACTGGGTGAAAAGTGTGGAAAGTGAACTTGCGATTTACGGCACCGCTAGAGCAACCCGGGACCTTCGTTTTGAAATTTATTCAAATTATTTTTCTCTCACTTACTCTCATTGCCGCTTCCTTGAAAAATCGAAAGTCTACGTGTCACTCTGTGTGATAATTGTCGCTGGAGAAAGTCCACCCACCCCCGTATCCTTTTCTTCGCAGTTATTGCACGTAGTTTCGTTTAACGAGAAAACTTTCGTCAGATAACCTTCAAAGCGGTGCAAATGAAGTTTCTCAACCTTCAAGTATTACTTTTATTACTTCCGGTCTTTAGAATCTTTTGAAGTTTGTGTCTTTGTTTTACGTACTTGTACGTCAATGAATTTCTCGAAATCTAGGTTAAACAGTATACCATTTGTGAGAATTATTGAATATTAACCGCATAAACGACTACATGGAGAAATTTATTGATCAGGGCCATTAACTCTGTGCATAGTGCCTTCCGTTTCTATAGTAATAAAAATATATTAAACAAAATTTAAAATTTTAGAAACGTGGGGCAATAGATGATGGCCGGACTTATAGCTGTATAAAAATAGGCAAAATAAATCGAAAATTCCTTTTCAAAAAAGGTTTAGTTTTTGTATTATAAAATATTCAGACTGGCCCAATCAGAAGAGCTGATTTTTGCAAAAGTAATGTCTAGTAGGACGCCCTGAATAGACTTTTAAAAGGATAATATTTTCTGAGGAGAATATTCTCGATTAATTTTCTTCATAAGATTTGTATTCTTGCTCTTATTGAAAAAAATACTTTACAAATATTTCAACATTTGAAAAATTAAAATAAGCTAAATGTGAATTTAAAAATGTTAAAGAATTGGTTTTATATAAAAGTTGAATTCAATGAAATTCAGTGAAATTGACCTGCATTAAGTAAGATCACTTTGTCTAAAATTTATTTAAATTAATTTGGATTCGCCTGAATTCCGATAAAAGTTGCTTTAACTTTATATGAACACGTTTGAATTTTCTGAGATTGATCATGAAGTCATTCAAATTCATTTAAATCCAGTTAAATTTACTGGAATACTATTTGACACGAAATAACTTAAATTCAGCTTGAAATTGACTGAACTCGATGATGAATGAATTATTTGGGTAGTTTAATTCATCAGAAAACGTATGACTTAATTTGACTGAATTTAATTTCATTTGTTTTTTTTTAATTTACCTTCAATTGAGCTTAAGTATACTTTAAATGCATTGAAATTTAATTCAAGCACGGTGAAATTCGCCTTAAATGTCTTAAATGATTAAATCCAGGATATTATTGTTCATAACATAACATAATATAACATAATACCAATACTAATACCAATCGAGGCTTTTGCGTTAAGATACGAGAACGTGCAAAAAATGTTTAGAGTACTTTGTTTTATGCCACTCGTAAGAAAGATCGAATGCTACCTGCAATACACGAGAGTACATGAAAAGCTGTTGATCAGGGTTTTTTCTCCTGTAAGGATTTCTTCATTGTATGCCGGGCTACAGTCGCACAGAGTTAAAAAAAGTTCGCTCTAAATACTTATTTCCTTTAACAAAATTGATTACAAGTTTGTACACACTAAATAATATTTACGCTTTTTTGATCATTGATAACAATTCTCAATTTAGAAATTGATTGAATTAAATTGAATTGATTTAAACTTATTCATTGAAATCAATCAATAAATTTAACGAATGCACACAGATTTTCGAAATTTTTCAAGTAGCAGATTTTTATAAACAAATTCGCAGTTGGACTACATGTCAACAAATTGTTTGTTTTTTTGTTACAAAGTCGACTGCTCCTGATTCAGAAAGGCTCTTATTTATTAGAAGACTTTGTCAGTCGAAAATATTCGTTCTTTACCTTGAAAAAATGTTATTAACAAATACAAATTATGGTCAATTTTAATTCGCATGTTTTGGCTTTTAAATGAATCAATTTTAAATTACATAGTACTCTTGAAAATACTTTGCTTATGATACTTAATCAACGATCATCAATTGTTTCTTTTATGAACAATATTAAAAAGAAATTCACAACTTGACAACGTGACAACTTGTGAATAAATAGATGTCCTGTTTTACGAAATTGACTGACAATTACTCAGAAAGTTTGAAAGACAGCTTATTATACATTCAGAAGCACCAGGCACTGCATCTAAAGCTATCATAAACAGTATATTTTAAATTGTTTAAAGAAATGGTTGCTCACTCTTATCGAAAATGACGAAATAACTGATTTTTTAGTGCCCAATTAACCAATTTATTGACAGCTTATTTTGTTGAAACAAAAAACGCATTCTGCTGCTTCAAATTGCAGAAAATCTGTATTTGCTCATAAAATTTATTTAAATGATAATAAACAAGTAGTCAAGTTAGGAAATTATTTATAAAAATGTTGATCGAATAAGCAATTAAGCTTGGTTAGTAAAGTTTGATAAGCTAACAATTTTTATAAGTAATTAAAACTTATTTTGTTAGAAAAATAAATCTGCCAAGTAATAAATCCATGCTAACTGCAATAGAAAGAGCATCACGCAAGGAGGGGAGTTTAAATCTCCCGAAAAATGTATCACGTATTTTGTGAATGGCCCCTTAACCATTATTATGGACCTAAAAAACGGTTGTGTAGAGCTGTTTTTACTTACATTATGAACGATATTTTTTTTCAATGAAGTCTCCAATAGTATTATCAATCTGAAAATATCTTTTTCACTTCTTATTTTATTAATGTAAAATTAAACCAATTTCTTAAAACTTTTTAACCTTCTGAATATAATTGGTAAGAAGTGTGTTTACTGATATGAAAAGGCTTTATACATAAATATATATAAATATAAGTAGTGTCAAAGAAATGGGGTCGTTCATAAAAACATAAAACGAAAATTGTAACTTTATGGTTTAATAACAAATTAATAGAAAAGAAAGACTTTCTCTGCTTTACTGTATGCTGTTTGTGATATTCTATCAGATTTTCTTCTGATATTCTATCAGGGGCATTAGCCAAACTAAGGATTGTTTCCTTATATTTAATTTCTTTGGTAATTATTGCAAATTTACTGTAAATGCCGTTTCGAATAAGGAATAATATGCAATTTAATACAAAAATGATATGCTAAGCAGGTTGAAAAGAGGACAAAAATGTGTCTTTGAGGTAATCTGTCCCGTGATTTTGTGTCAGAGATCATATAAAAGCGTATTTTTTATTTTTATTATTCGGTGCCTTTGATCGCGTTCCTCAGAAATCCTTATAGAAGGCATCCACCCACATGTAGGTGTATTGGACATAGGAAGTGTGGGTGTGTAGGCGAAGAAGAAGGTACGTAGGGTGGTATAGCCTGGAATACGAGGAGCTCTAATCCCCTTTTAGAGACTCGGCTCATGCCACACATTGAGATATGCCTTTGACGGGTGCTCCTGCCACGCTATTGGCTCGGCGTAATCTCATGTAAGTTGGGTTGCCTAGCCACAGGACTTGCACACAGACCCAGAGATCCCCGCTCTCTCAACCCCTTTACTCGTTTTTCTGTTGTTACCCTGGCGGTCTGGTCGATACGGCAGATGCCTAACATCTCTGGCGCATGCTCCAACCTGAAGCCTGGTAGTGGTTTCAGGTTTTCTGCGATAGAGGGTACTAATATCTACTTCCTGGCTGGCTTCGAATGCTGTTTCCACTTAAGCTGGATTAAATTGATTCCGGTTTGTTAATCGAAGATAAACTATTCATAGGAGTTCGCTTTTGCTGAATAGCTTGAAACGAGATCAGGCTGTTGGAATTTCAAAACAGTTTTTATATGATATTGGAAAATAAATATCTTATCAAAATAGAATTTTTGTACAAGTTGTCAGGACTGAAGGCCCCTGTGGGACCGCAGCCTGTCAGGCCCACGCGCATGATGGGTAAGCCTTAGGCAGTACAATAAATTAGTTATTAAAATATTATAATAATATAAAGTATGGAATTGTTTGCAGCATGCACTAAAAATTTGTTTTTCGTTCAACAAATTAGGCTTAGGAACTTTAAGCAAGATCACTTAATTTTTACACAGATTTCTTCGCACAATTATTTAATCATTTAAATAACATAGAAAAAGATCCATTAACAATTGTGTTTTATTTCATGTTTATCCATAACGGCCTTTTTACTGGAAGCCACAAACACCTACTCAGTAGAAAAATGATATTCCATTTATATTAAATTTGTTGATAAATTTTTCTACTTATTATGCCATTACCATAAATGAATTTATTAATAATTTCTAACATTAATTTTTAATGTGTAATCCGATAATGCAAATTATGCTCTTAAATTAACTTTATTCGAATCATACATGAAGGTTGAATAGTCTATTTAATTGATTTAATCTAATATTCTCGAAATAAAGTTTAAAATATTTTATTTCAAAATCATTATCATCTCAAATTTGTGTTCTGATACAATGAAAATCATGATACTTATTATAATCTCGTTTAAATATGAACGACCTACCTTCATCGAACAACCACAAGATGGCGCATAATAGCTTGTTTTAGTCCATCGGCATACAGTACTGGACCACTGGCAACGGCTGTCAGAAATGAACAAGGGATTAGAAAGAGAGAGCAAATCGAGAAAGTCGCCCTATCTTTTTTCAAGGATGATGATTGGTTCTACTCATCTTCTATCTGCTTTTATTAGAAAAGGATTAACTAACCAATCAACAATCGCCATCCTCAGAAAAGGACAGGTAGACTTTCTCGATTTGTCTTCTCTTTCTATTCTGTAGTCCACTTCCGACAGTCGAGTACGATATGTAGACGTTTTAGGTTGTCGGAATTTACAAATTCCCACTCAGGACTTTTTAAATCCTAAATTGGAGTTAATAGTAAAAAATTTTTAAATCTTCTTCATAAGGAAAAATTATTTCAAATTGTATACCGCTATTATATTAACAAATACAAAGTTATTATTATTGAGATAAATTTTTTTGTAAACATGAATGCATTCATTAATATTATTTATAAAATTTTAATAATAACAGCGTGAACTAAGTTTAGAATTGCCAGATTTTCGATCACTTGTGTAAAAAAATAGAATTTTATATAACTATCACGCAGGCCGAAAATTAAAATTAATGCTCCGGCGACATGATGTTGAGAACTCTAGTGATTATACTATGTATGGATATTTATACTTAGTTCTAGATTAATTAAATAATGCCTCGATTTTTAAAGCATTACGCGGATTGAGAATAAATATTATTGAAGGTTTAGGAAAATGACCAAAAAGCACAATCTGCAGCTTTAACATGTCCCAGGTAAAAGGATAACCTTTAATGGTGTAGTTCAAACCAAGAGTGGTCTGGCAGTACTTCCCATGTGCACAAATTTCGTGTTGCCGCTGTACTGTTTCTGTACAGTATGACTATCCAGTGGTTAGAGTGGGTCGTCTACTTTGATTAAAAATAATTAATCTTTAAATAATATAATTACTTCTTACTGCAAAAAAGTCTAATATATAGATTTCGCAGTTAATCAAGTATATTTTTAAAAATTTGTGTACACAAAAACTTAGTTTCCGCAAATTTTTGTACATTCGCCGGGTGTCGAACTGTTGATGTATAAATTCATATGATGTCTCTTTAAGTTTGTTCCGCCCCCTTAACACAGTTAGCCATCTGAAAGTTAAAAATCGTTTCATATTTGTCATATATGAATATTAATTCATTACATTCTAAATAATCAAGTTTGCATTATTATACTTGCGATCAGGCTAAAAAATAATTATTGTTTATTATTTTAAATAATTATTACGTCAGGCTTAATTATCATTTCAGCAATCAATACATAATTTAAATGAATTAAATAAATCATTTATGTTAAAATTTGATTTTCTGGAATAATATAAATATAATATGTTGCATTATACATATATGTATAATGTCATAATCATGTAAATAATATCATAATTATTATGAATTTTATATAAATTTATTATAACTTTACTATATAATGCAATTGAAAGAAAATGTTTCGAAGAATTCTTTAAATAACATCGTTGTTAAGAATAAAGTACGTATATTAAGATTTCAATCATCTCCAATAAGTATTGTTTATTATCTTAAATATTTAATAGTGTAAATTTAATTATTAGTTGATGATGTATGCAGTTATGTATTTTAATTTCCTAAATCTTTTATTCCAAAATTATTATTTTCTGAATTCACTTCTGTAGATTTTGTTTAAGTCTAAACCGCTATTCTGTCTGGAAACTAGCTATAAATTTAAATGAATCAAATTCGTAACGAAATCCTGGACAGCGCCATAACTGGGACTTGACAGCAGCAAGGTTTGAATAAAACACGTAGCAACACTAGACAGAGCCAGTGCAACGTCAGGTTAGTATTGCGTAAATAGATATAGGCTTAAGAAAAACTGTACTGGCTTTAGCCTGATTCAATCCTACCACAAGTTTTTCTACACGGGCCGAATAGAAACTTTGACTTACGATGTAAACTATAGAGAATAAGCTAGGGATGTGGCCTCTAACTTGTGAAATTCAATTCTTGAAAATTATCATAAAAATTATGTGAAAGTTCCAGTAGACTTAGGGTAATTGTTGCGAATTATTTATTATTTATATTCAGCATCAATTATTTACTAAATTTGGAGTATATGTGCTTGGAGAACCATTTGTTCTTGCATCAAGTAAATTTTACTTGCTTTAAGTCAATGGCAGGTACGAATGGGGACGATAAAACATGGGTCTGGTATCAATAAATAAATACTTGGTACCGCATACTTCGAACAAGTGTACATTTTCTTGATCTGAGAAATTGTATTCTCAGATGGAATAGCACATTTTATTTTTCGGAAACTTTATGATAGTACTTCACATAGATGTGTCTTTATGCAGAACGCAGTTCAAATCCAAGAAATTATTTCTGACATTCGTCAAGAATATTTTTTCTTAAGGCTATGGGAGCGTAGCCTTAAATTCTTTTTCATATTTTTTCCATCCAACTTATGTTCACACGAAACGCGACATCAAGTTAAAGATTTAAGAAATTAAATGAGAAGCACTATGAAATGATTTGGCTGGTCCTAAAGTTTTATAATAATGAAAAAAAGTAAAAAAACATTGGTTATAAAAAACACCTTGTTTAGAATTATAAAAATGTAGGATCAGATAAACATTTCTTAGTGTTTCTTATTTCATTTCCCAAATTTTGAATACGTTATCCCGTTTCGTGTGAACGTAAGTTGTGTTTGAAAAAATGTAAAAAAAGGAATTTTGAGCTTGCGCTCACATATGGCTTTAATTTAAGAATACATAGTATCAGAACTTTAGTATCATTAAAGCAAAATATTATTATATGTAATTAGGGAAATAAAATTGGTAAATGCAATTTATATTAAAACTATTTCAGATTTTTAAATTTTATTGAACTTATTGACTTTTTCGCAGTCTATACTTCATATTCTCTTGATAAAATCTAATATGTTACTCAGTTTATTAATTAATTACTTAATTATTCAAGCTCTTCGAGACCTCTCTTATAGAATGCTGTGTATAGGGAGATTTTGATCAAATTAGATGAAACGTAGAAATTTTATCAGAATTCGACAGTTTTAAGTTTCTTAGGTATGACCAGTAATTGACATTATTTGAAAAAGCTGAAATATTTGAGCATCTGATAAAATTTTGTCTGACTTTTAGTCTTACTTTTCATCAGAAAATTTTCCTATGTACATACAGATTTCAGATAAGAGAGGTCTCGCATGTCTTGTATTACCCATGTAGAAATCCTGATCGGGGTTTAGTAGGGCCCTGAATATATGTCCCTATTTCTAATCAGGCGCTGGTCGGGATAATGAAGAGGGTCTAACTAGTGCTGTAACGCTGTTTTAGCCAGGTTCTAGCTAGAACTTCTGAGCAGGCCCTAACGAGAGTACACTTTTACAGCCCGACGATTGGTAGGGCCCCGTCTGGATCCCTTCTATTATCTGATGAATATTTATATGCGTTGAATATTCAATTGATATGTCAAAAAAGGTGTTAAAAAATTAAAATTAATTGATTGCGAGTATTTTGACTTTAAATATTATTGGTCTTAATTACACGGAGAAAAATGGATGTTATCATAAAATATTATATATTTTATTTTTAACTATAGGACAGCAATCTAGATTTTTAAAATTAACATCTGTAGATATTAAAAAGTAAAATGTTACTTACTAACATCCAAAATGTTCAACTGAAATATCCGAGATGTTACATGTATGGTTATGTCGAATAACGTCTGTAAATATTTGAGTTGTTTACTTATTTCTGATCATTTAAGAAAAGAATTAATAACTTATTTGTAAACTTATAATAAACTTTAATGCTCGTACATCAACGTGAAACAGATAAAGGGTATTAAATGTTGAGCAGATGATACATTCAGTCAATTTGAGGTTATGTTTAATATTTTTAATTCAAAATAAAAAATAAAAACTGGGTAAGTAAGCGGAGAACGAATTATCTGTAATCTGCATTTAAAATTCTATCACCTTTAGGTTACTTAAACTCAAATTTTATTTTAAGTTTATAAACATTTTGTCAAATGTGTTCGAGTCAAACTTCAACTGAAACTTAAGATCATACTTCCCTCGTGTTGAGTGTAGACCAGCAAAAGTCGTTATCCAATTTTAATTAAAGATAGCTAATTTTGATTCTTTCGAATTGCTCAAAAATTGTAATATTCCATAATTGTAACATCGAAAATATATAACCTTTAAATTATAGAGAGACAATATTACCCTTTGAACATCTACATTTAAACATCCATTTTTCTCCGTGTAGAGGGAATACATATAGCGCATGTTAGAGAATTATATTACAAACAAAATTTCTAACGCTACCAAATATCGAAGACCTACACCTCTACCTAAATATATCGCTACAGCTCAAAAAATTTTAAAGTCTCTTTTTCTAATTAAAAATTTATTATTATACGACGTTATGTGAATGTAAAATATACGAACTGTTAACAGGAATATCAATCTATCAATCAAATAATTTTAATCGATCGAAAATTTTCTTCCTGTAATGTATTGTTTTTCCCCGTTGTGGACTACTTTTTACGATGACAGGAAATGTAATTTTTTCTGAACATTTACAGTTTTTCACAAAGATGGGATTTTTTTCTTTTAAAAAAACAGGATACAGATAGATTTGCGATGTCTATACAAAACACTTAACTCTTCACTAGAACCTGACAGGGCACTAATCAGTTTTTTCTAGACTAGATATTCTGATAGGGACCCCATCGGAACCCAACTTTAAATGGGGAAAGATGGGGAAATTTCTGCATGGGTAAGTAAGTACATATTATGGATTGAAAATTTTCTTTTTATTAAGTTTTTATAAACATACTTATAATATCCGCATTGAATCTATAATTAAGTATTTAATATACGATATTTATGCAGTAAGAAGTAAATTAATTTCGACCAAAATCTTAATGTTCATAGCATGTATGTAAGGTGTATTGTATCAAGTCTATAGTGTTCTTACATTAAGTAAACTGATGTGATTTTAAATTGATACCATAGGCATCTTTGAAGTTCATCAGACAATCGTTTTAAATTATTAATTATTTGAAAGAAAAAATTCAAGCATAATATATTAACATTTTTATCTCAGTAAAAGGAAAATTGTAATATTTAAAATAGTATTCAAAATAAATAAGAGAATTTACTTGAATGAAAAAACAGTTAGTTAGAATTTTAGTTGCTGATCATGAGAATATAATATTTTTAGTTTAAAATTTTAATAAAATTTACGCAAATTAGTATATAATGGAATGAATTAATTTAACAGTTATTTGCTTGGAGTAAATATATTCTTGATCCGATTATATCTCCTGATTTTATTATTTTCCTTATTTAAAAAAAAACGCTCCCTTGTACACTCAGAAAAAAGTTCTTATTAAATTAAAAAAAAAAAACATTTTTCTATCTAGGTTCTTTTAATTCGTCATACAAATATTTTTATAATAAAAGATAATCTATTTGATTCTGATAAAAGACGCCACGTAGTTTCTTCGATTTCAAGAAATTATTCGTTTAAATGATTTGCTTGATTTAAAACAAAATTATTTTGATTCAAAAAAGTCACTAGGAACAATTAAAGAAATAATTTCTTTAGAGTCAGTAGTTTGAAATAAGCAAATTATTTCTTTGAATCAAAGAAAGATTTTCTTTATCCACATTACTAATGTGCCATGAGATTGCGCAGGACAAATCAGTTTGATTATGTTACGTTACCGCCTCTTTCGGAACACGTGTTGTCAAATTATTGCGAAGACGCGGAGGCGGACGCCTCTTGGTAATAATTTAAATTTTTAAAATGTGTGATAAACAAGTGCGCGTCATCATTGCATCGTAGGGATCGTACGGATTTGCAGAAAGCATACCAGCTTTCTACCGCGTGAATATACTTTTATAGTGCACAACCTAACCTCGCTTTTATGTCATTTTTTTACTTCTGTGCACAATTTCGTCACAATTAATTTTTTTATCTTAAATTTTCGTGATGAATTATAAATTAGGAAAGAATAAAAGTCATTTACACACAAAAAATATTAAAATAAACTTTTTTCCACAGGTGAACAAATAGACCATCCAAGTTTCTTGAAACTCGAGTTGTCGAATCCGATTACTGAAAAAATATTCTCATGCGAAGAAAAACGAAATTTTCTTGCTTTTTGCTTGTATATTTTATTTAAATTAATATCGTTTTAAATTGAGTGGAATTTTTTCCTTTATGAGAAAGCCGATTTATTTATAATTCATTATCAGATTCAAAGAAAATGTTTATTCATTTTAAACTAACCTGTTCTCTTTTTTCAGACAAAACGTTTATTTTATGTAAAGAAATGTAAAGGTCAAACAAAAAATTATATTTTTTAATTTAAAGAAATCTTTTATTTAGAGCAATGCAAAATTTCTTTAATTCAAAGAAATATTTGGTTTGAAGGATCGAAATATTTCTTTAATTTAAAGAAATTTTCCGTTTTAATTAACGAAATAATTCTTTAAATCGAATACAAAACTTAACAAAAAAATTTCTTTAAATCAAACAAATGTTTCTTTGGCCGTATATCAGTACTAGAATTTCTTTGATTCAAAGAAAGTTTCTTTGATTCAACAAAACTGTTTTCTGGGTATAAAAAGGAAATACTGATTTCTTTCAGTAAAATTAGCCAGATAATGTAATCGTTACCTACTTCATCTAATGCACATTTTTACATTCTCATCGCAGGGAAGTTATTCGATCTGTGTAAAACTTGCTCCCCACCCCCACCCCGTTTTTTAAAGTGTGCACGTTTTGGGCTTGTATGCATGTGTGTGCGCGTGTGTGTGTCTGTAGGTCCGTATATTTTTAGTATATTAACACGATAACCTTCATCAGAATTGACACCCATTTTTGATGAAACATAAAACAATTTTAAAAAGCTACGTATAAAATTTAAGACAAAATCAGAAACAAATATTAAAGTTAGCATGATAAATAAAATTTGTACTTTAGTTAGCAATATCTGCATAAGCTGTCCCGCAGGCCGAGGTACAAAAATAAATGTGATACACTGTGAAAATTTTTTGCAATTTTAATATACATTTTCGATACATGTTTGTATAGTAAATCTAAAAACTCGGTCGTAATGAAAAGCCTGCATATTAAATTTCAAATGCTATATTGATGAACTCTGAAAAAATCAGGTAATTTTATTTTACAGAAATGAAAAATAATTTTGGCAGTAAGTTTCAATTCTAAATAATAAACCATAATATTTTGTGTAGATCGAAATAAATTGTACTGCTTTTTAAGCGTAAAAAAGACACATAACCTAAAAACAGCTTTTTTCTCGTTAAAATTCTGACATTTGCAGTGATTTTTAAAGAAAACCCCACCCGTACGTTGCATTTTCATTATAAATATGAATTTAGTTGATGAATTGTAGGTTATTACTTTAGTTTTTAGTATTTGAGAAGATTTCGGTGCATCAAAGAACTTTCAACTTTGGCGCACTCTGTTTTGCTCTACATTTATATTAATTTGACAAGATGATGGTGTCTTAAATTTACTGTACGTATATGCATATATCTTACATTGCAAATATAGTAAAATCGCTAAAAAATTGCTAACAGTATACATTTATTAGAATAAGTGTTGAGCATAATGTAGAGAAAATCACATTGATGGACAAAATCGAGTGCGATGCTCGATTTGGTGGGTATAGGCCCATTGGACCACCATCCATCCCCAAGACATCCCACCCCCACCCCCATCCCAGGCGGGGGGGGGGGGGGGGCTGCTGCTCTTCTGCTTCCCTCAAATAAGTGCCACTAAGTGAACGAACGCTGGAGAGTATTTCATTTTTTGTTTGAAAAACGAAAATTCACATTTTTTGATAAATCGACTACAGATATGAAACAAGCCAAAAACAAAATCGTTTACTTTCGAGAAGTTTACGAAAATATGTATACAATCTTTAAAGATTTCTTTTTTAAACAATAAAATTTTATTTTAAGATGAGAAATCAAAAAAATCTTCATATAACAGTTGCAACAACGTTTTGGTGGAAAAGTAATGAGGTAAGTTAGAAAAAACGCACTGTCAATGGTTACGGAATCTTCCGTAACTCTAACCCGTTTTCCAGCTCGTTCAGGGCTATAGTATTTCGGAAAATTTCGTAATCATATACAGTTCCAAGGAAAAATAAATATTATGGATTTTATTATAAAAATTTTGGATTTTATCAAAATTTCTTGCTATATATCTTAAAAAGCGTCAGATTTCTTAAAGTTATAAATTGTTGTTGGTCACATCATAATAACATGTCATTATCTAGTGTTATTCTATAAAACATATGTGAGTTCAATAATTTTTCTATTAATCACGAGCATCTGAAACGTGAAATATAAAAAATGGAAATTTTTCACCACACGGAGAAAAATAGATATTAGAACAGACTATCTAGATGCTATCATTTAATATCTTATAGCGATTTAACTATGGGACAGAAATCTAGATATTGAAGTAGAGCATCTGTAAAAAGAAGATTTTACCTGGTATTACCCAAGATATAACACGTCAGAATCTAAGATATTCAAGTAATATTTTAATTATGCAAAAATTACCTGTAAAGCATTCCATTTTCTATAAAATGCAAAAGAATTTTATGTCTAGTCGTCTGCTTTTATCATATCCGAATTCTCAAGCATTCTTCTTTCTTCATAGTTATTATGCAATTTTGGTGTAGAACGGAAATACACTGTTCAAGGCCAATATGAAAGATGCCTATAGCTGAGTCCTCATTTTATTGAGAAAATTATGATGTATCTGAAAGCATTCATATACCATTTTCCACCAAAACTTATAGCGCAATATATACCCGAAAAAACACATAAACGCAAACGACGAATGCTCAATATCTTGTATGCTGAATAAAAGATATTAGATATTATGCCGTAATATCTATATATTATGGTTAAATACCAAAGTTTTTAATATCTACTTTTTAATTTCTATTTTTCTCCGTGCATATTTGTTCATATGCAGAAAAATTGAAAAACTAATTTAAAAATTGGGCTTGACAACTCTCTGGAAAACTTTTGCAGTTTTTTCAAAAAATTTTTCATCCAGATCGGTAAAGATAATTCGGCTTTACGTTATTTTTAACCAAAAAAGTAGTTTTTTCCCACTGTGACGGGCTAGCTCAATCAGATCGTCTCCTCTCTCCCAGGGAACATAAATATGTTTTTTTTTAAACGGAATATGACAACACACATCTTAACGGTTTTACCAACAAAATTGGTTGACAAAGTTATGAGTATTTACGTTTTTTAAATTGAAAACGAAAATTATTTAAAAAAAATGGTCAACATTTTTGTTAAAAATATGATATTTTTAAATCTAATCTAGTATTTTTCTTTTTCTTTCAGATTAAGATAGAAGTTTACATCCTTTTTCGAAATTCGTTGGGAAATTGAAAAAAAATCGTAATTGATTAAACCGCGCTAGTTTCTCTAGAAATATTTTGAAAAAAAAACTTTTTTTCTTGATTTTTTTTGGATCAGTTCTAGTGTGGAGAGTGTATATGCTTCGATACTCTACCTTTCATTAGCGTATTAGATACAAGAGAAATTTAAAAAAAAAACGAAAATTCAACTTTAACACAAAACGGTACAAGATAACAATTAGTTTAAAGGAACAGAATTATTTCTGTAAAAAATTACTAGACAAATGTCTGTTGGAACTTTTTGCTGTTCTGACATATTTTCAGGGATTTGTAAAAGAATGTGTAATATCCTTTAAAATAGATGTTTCTTAACAAGAATACAGTTTGATGGGTCATAAAAATAAAGAATAACGTAATTTAACAATTTTAAACTTCTGAAACAAATTTTTTCCTTTGAAGTCGGTATTTTTAAAATAATTTATGCTTTCCTTTTTTTCTAACTTACTTTATTATTACTCTACCAACAAGTTGATTAAAATGTTAATTAAGCCCTTTTTACTTTTTTAATAAACCTTGTTATTGTTGAGAAAAAAATATATTAAAAGATTTGACACATATTTTCACAAAAATCTTGAAACTCGCGCGAGATAGAAGTATTTAAAAAAAAATTGTGGAAGCAATTTTACTTGACTTTTCTCGTATATTGTGCCGTTTTAGCATAAAATGTGAATTTACGTTTTACAAAAAAAAAGGCTTTGCTCTCTTAGGCGTAGGCCAATGGCAGACGATCATAGAATATACTCTTCCCGCTATCATTTGATAAATTATGAACTTTTATTAAATTTTCCAACGAATTTCAAAACAAGACAAACAATTCTATCTGTATCTAGAAGAAAAAGAAAATTAATATAATACATTAAAAATTTCATCCTGTTAACGAAAATATTGACCAGCTCTTGATAATTTGTGTTTTCGAATTTTTAAATTCAAATATTCAGAAATTTGTCAACAATTTTTTTTTCAAATCGGCAATGTTCAATCAAAAACGCGCAATGTTAAACCTTGATTTCAGGTAGTGCTAAAATCTTTTATTAAAATATGTAGTAAATGAAGAATAATAAAATATATATAAAGTAAACACAAGATTAGTTTATTATTTTTAATACATCAGAAAGGATAATTTTTTCTTAATTCTCTTCTAAAACACAATAGTTTTAGAATAGAAACGTTTAAAAGGCTAGACCGCATGTAGAATCGGGTGAATTTTCTTGTCTCACCATTCCATTATTGCCAATCTTGGATTCCATTTTTCAATATCAGACATGTTAAAGGAGATGTACAGGTACATTATAAGTTTTTGGTTCCCACTAATAAGCTCTTTCAAGTCTGCAATATTTCAAAATCTGGACTTACAATCCTGGTCTTATACTTGTTGAACAGCAACATATTTGAGTGACAAAACATTCGGTGACTTTAGCATACAGACTGCCTGTCCGATTTGAAATTGATTTGGTCGGTTGTAACTTGTTACTTATAACGAAGTTACTGAAAAAGTTACATTCTGTCCATCTTTTTAATTACTTAGATATGTTTTGGACTAGTGCCTTATAACGCAATTTAGGTTTTATTTCGCTAACCAATATTTTAAAACTTGCGTACAGTCCGGAAATACGAACCATTTTGGACAAAAATGTCGAACATTGTTTAATTTCTTTATATTGGAATGAATTTATCGACGCACGTGAATGACGTTATCAGTTTATATATATATATATCATAAATGTTAGAAATAAAACTATGACAGAACTACATAACACTATTGTTAGATAGATCGAGGGGTTTGGGCGATCAATTAAAAAAAGGTATAGTCCTCTTGAGCAATGTAAAATCTGAAAGCAATTGAATTGCTTTCAGTGTTCGTGTCGCTTTATAGCAGTTCTTATCCGCAAATAGGGTTCACTCTCGTTAGGCCTCGCGATGATCCCTGGAAAATCAACCCTTCGTGTAGTAAGTACTAATAAATATTAATAAAAAATGTTTTCAACGCTTTAAAGGCAGGACCATTATAAGCCATTATAAGTTATTATAAGTTATTATAAGTTACTTCTTTTAGTAACGTAACTGTAATAAGCCACTTTACTTAAAAAATATAAATGGTATATAGAATGAATATAGAATGAATAATATAAGTGAATTATAAGAGCTCTGAAAATTGAATATAATTCCTTAACAAAAGCCTTGTAAATTATTGAAAGTTGTTACTTAATGCTTAAAAAATATTTTTGATCAATTTTTACGATATGATGAGGAATTGCAGATTGGGCTACCACCGGTGATGGAAGTAATTATCAGCTTGAGTAGCACGGTTGATGTGGCATATGATATGACCGCAATTGATTGCAGTAAACATAACCTATTTTCACTTTTATCATTTTAAACTTGTTTGAAATGTATGAAGTAGGCCCTAACCGAAAGGGTACCAAAATGCCTAGAAGATCCCTTAATCTGAGTTTGTAAAATGATACATGGATTGTCTCAAATTTTTTCGCCACCTGTTACTTTCACCTATAGTTACTTTGTTAGTCAATGAAGCCGAAGATACTATTATTCTGATTATTTTAGCATTTTGCCGGATGTGACGTGTCAAGGCCATGCACTAGTTTGAAGAGAGCTTTTGATACCTTGAAAAAAAAAGTTTTTTATGAAATGAAGTATTCAAATTTTTTTTCATGCAACAACCCCATTAGGTTAATCTAGTATCAACTTGTATTTTCAATTAAAACTCGGAATCAAATTAAATACGAGAATTTCTTCAGGTCTATTAAAAAATGTTCCGTAAAATTGCGTTTTCACTTTATTTAAACAGAACCTATATTTGTGCCACTAATGGTATGGGAAAAATTAGGCTTTTCTTACCACTGTTGACAGGCATTGGTCCCCCTTTTTCTAGCTCGTCCAGTCACCGTCAACAGTGGCATGAATATCAGCGTCCATATTTAAAACTAGTTTCCTCAAATACTTGTGGTAATTTCAAGTTTAATCTAGTTAAAACTAGTTTTAGTTAAATTCGGTTCAAAATGGTACCAAGTTTATGTAGTTTGTCAAATGTTTGTAGCGTTTTTATCTACTTTCTGATAAAAATCGTCTTTGGGGTTTTCTTCGCTCGTTTGTTCGAGATTAAAAACTCGAAAGTAGGTGTTTGCGCGAAAATAAGAAAATCTCTAAATCTGAATTTGAAAATAGTTTAATCATTGAACTAATAACTTAGTGTTAGACTAATAATATACTAATATTTTTTCATATTATTAATGGAATAGTAACAAATTTACGAGTTTATTTTACTAAAGTCATTTATTGAAAATATTGTATAATTATTTTGTGATTTCAGACACTAATCAATTACTGAAAATTTCTTGCTGCTTATCGATCGCTTTCGACATAAAAAGGTGGTCGTGCAGTGCCAAAGGTTCAAACACCTTAAAGGTTTTGCACTATTTTTGTATTTTGGATGTCTTACAATTATTTTGGAATGAAAAATAAAATTTGTCGCAATAGCCGTTTTTTTAAATACATTTTTTATGTAAAAGAAAATTGAAAATCTGAGTTTGTCTCGAAAACAAAGCAAGATATACAAAAATTGCAAAACCAAAATTATTTGTTCGAAAAATTTCTAAGAAAATGTTCCTTTTGTAATTTTTAATCTTACTTCGTTTTGCCAAAAAACTTGATATTTCGTTTTCTGTAGATTTTATTCTTATTTCTTATTCTCGATATAATTGTTTTAAGTAGAACAGCTAGAAATGTACACATTCCCACGTCTTTTTGAACACATGAAACTTTCTATCCTAAGCTAATCACATTTTTTAAATAAAAAAATATGTTCACACAATTCAAAAAATAATATTTTTCTGTTGTAATTTTTTATTTGTTATAAAACAGTGAAAAAACATTTTTTTCCTCTTAAAATGAAAAATCAAGTTTTTCAAGAAAAAGAAGTAAAATAAAAAATAGTGAAGAGGGTCTTTTCGTAGGATATTTACGAAGGAACAATTTTGCTCTCGCAAAATCTCGCTTCGTTTTCGAAAAAACTGAGTATTTCGACTTTTTTAAATTAAAAATAGATTCTTTTTTTAAATACGGTTGCGGTACAGATTTTTTTTATCAAAAAATAGTTTTCAGGTATCCCAGATACCTGATAGATAGATAATAAAATAAGCAAGAGAAACATTGTTCGTGTTTGCAACTTCGGGTTGAATTCACTTCAACGGAACCGTGGCCTCTTTATAAACTTCAAAATATTACCTTCTTACTGTTTCTATATACTTGAAAATATGACACATTTGCGTTCT
>JAAAKG020177496.1:0-26478 GCA_010014905.2 Druon quercuslanigerum | reverse complement strand
TTATTGTGATTATATTTGGTTAATAAGTTGATTATTTTCGCCATGTTCCAAATCATGTGAATAGTTGTTCCACCACCCCCCATTCTCCCGAATATTTCTCTATAAATAGTCTATATCGTTAAATTTCGCGAAATCATGGAGTTGTGAATATTTTTTTTCTGTAATTATTTTTGGTGAATAAGTTGATTATTTTTGCCATGTCCCAAAATTATGTGAATAGTTGTTCCACCCCCCATTCTCCCGAATATTTCGCTATAAATAGTCTATATCGTTAAATTTCGCGAAATCATGGAGTATCGTGTCGGTAAATTGATTGTATTGTAAGGTGATCCTCGTTTCTTATAGAACCAAATTGTAAAATTTTCTTTTGTTGAGCTTTAATCGAAAATTGTCCCGCCAATCGTATGAATTTATTTTAATAAATGGATATCTGGTCATTTGCCGTATAACTTGTTGTATTACTCACGAAGAAGAAACTCCTATTCATACAAAACCAAGCCCTCTACCTTATATTTCCGACTTTAAATCTGAGCTAGTGCAACTTTTTTTCATAGTTTAGTGCAAATACCAGTACATCGTAAACCCAAGAATGTCGTCCATTTTCGAGCTTAAGATTTGAGAGTTAGATTCCTAGTTTTAAGAATTGATTTTTTGTTTGTTGATTATTTGTTATGATTTTGTTCCTTTGACCCAAGAGAGGTCTGGCGCCCATCATTAATATAGTTTGTGTAGAGTAAATCGGGATTACAATGCCAAAAGTAAATTAATTCTCTTTGTCAAAAAGACATTATTATTACAGAATAATCCCAATATCTTCAGAAATTACAAAAAGCAATCTTTTACAGAGTTGCTTATCTCTCCGCAGTTGTTGGTAAATGTTAATTTTTTTCAAATATACAGTCTTTACAATAATTAATTGAAACTTTTAGTCTAAATATTAACTAATTTGAAAGATTCATGTAATTCGAAGAATTGTAGGATTTCAAAGAATTCATGTAATTTGAAGAATTCAGGATATTCGCAATTTGAATAGGCGCAGCAGGCGGAACAGCGGTAATCCATCAAGCGTCAAAAAACGGAGAGAGAACAAGAAAGAGAAAAATCAGAAGAGAAAAAATAATTCCGAGGCTAGGAATTTAATTTCACGGTCAGTTCCAAAATTGACAGAATTCAAAGAAATCTAGAATTTGAAAAAATTTCATGAATTCAGAGAAAACTAGAATTTGAAAGAATTTCATGAATTTAAGGAATTAGAGAATTTACTGGAGTCACGTAATTAAGTAATTCTTTTGACCATAGTTTATAATTATTTTGATACCTTTTTTTTTAAAATATATAAATTCTATTTAAGGCCATTTTTAGTACGCGATAAGTCAAGCACTCCATTCTTTACAACTCTTTTCGATAAAATAGAAATCATCGGAGTGAGTGGACTCTCAAAACAATTTCTGAATGTTTCTAAAAGATCTAAGATTTAAATTTTCAGCCAAAAACAAATAACGAAAATAAAAAATCCATTTAGAAATCAAGATATGCAAACAAAAAACAAAAAATTGATTTTGAGACAAATGACAGTCTTTAAAGAAATTAATTGCCAAAAGTTGCTTAACCAAAAAATAGTGAACAAATTAATTTAAAAAATTTTAACAAAAAACTGTTTTAAGAAAATTAGTTTTTCTTCAATTAAAAATTAGTTTATAAACCAATGATATAAATGGTAAAATATAAATAACACAATAATGTGGATCATAATAGGCAGAGAAAAATCGATTTTATTTTGATCTTTCCGAAATTACATTATTAGAATTGTGCAATTGTTTGTTTATAAAATCAACTAATGATATCTGTTGACACCTTTTTAAGATTTACGACGCATTTTAGATAAAAGAAACTAATTTGATAATGATAATGAAAAAACCCTTTTGTATTGAATACAAAACAAATTGTGAATGGGAAAGTTGTTTACTAGATGATAGATGAAAAAGGAAAGAATAAAATTTGCCTAGAATTTGCATGGATCCCAAATTGTAAGCAATACAAACATAATCTAAAACTAATCAAGAATTGCGTTCTACAATTTACAAGTTATCCCTTTTTCTTTTAGGGATTAACACAAGATAAAAGAAAATGAGCCTTGGCAACCATAACACATTATCATTTAGCTTCTTTACAATTATTTTCATTTGACTATGGAACATAAAGGATATTATATTTCAGACTATATTTTTTTCTGTTGTATTATTGATACACATGCTGCAGAGAATCTTCATTTGAAACTTCTTGATGAAACCATTGTGGGAAGATAGGGTACCTTTCCCCTAAATGACATTCCTTAATTTCATTTGCAGGCATAACTTCCATTTTACCGCTTATCATGTTTATTTTTATTCTCGACTGAGCCTTATTTGTCCCATATATTCCACGAAGAAACCCAGTATACTCAAGTATTGCAAAGACGTCACCATTTGATGTTGATAATACAATATGTTCTCGAGTTGGCACAGGCACAAATCTGCTATTTCTTAATTGCAATCGAATTGGTTTATTTGGAGGAAAAACGTATCTTCGAAATTCAAATCGCTGATTCTGATTTGACTGAGGAACGAGCCGAATATATCCAAGCTTTGCAAGTGAATAATTAAGTACTTCATGAGTAGGAGGTCTGCCCGGGGGAGACCTGGGCCTGGCCGCAGAAGAAGAAGAACTGGGGTTGCCGTCGCCATGAGGGTTCCATGTAAACTGTAATGAATCATAATTTGCAAAATCTTGAATAAAATTATTTTGGAAGCTTGGGTTTTTTCTTCCTACTGGACATTCCTTACTCTCTGCTGGGGTCAGATTGGTGACCTCGCTCCTTATCATATTTATTTTGATTCGTGAATGATTTTGATCTTTCCTATATATTCCACGAAGAGTCTCACTATCATCCATTATTGCGAAAACATCACCATCTGATGTTGATAATACCAGATATTCTTGGTTTGGCTCTAAGAAGTAGGCCAATTGTTCTTTTTGAGTTCGAATCTTTTCTTCGGTAGGAAAAACGTATCTTCGAAATTCAAATCGCTGGTTTGGATTTGTTCGAGGAATAAGCCGAACATAACCTAGTTTTTCTAGTGCACAACCTAGAAGTTGATCATAACGAGGCCTACCCGGCAAAGTCCTAATCGTGGCACGAAGAAGAGGCTCCTGAGGTTCGTTATGACGATTCCATACGAACTGCAGGGAGTCATCATTTGCAAAACTTTTAATAAATGTTTGTGGAAAGATTTGGTGATTCTTGCCTACTGGACAATCCGTAATTTCATCTGGTGTCAAAATATCTACTGCGCTGCTTATCATGTTTATTTTCACTCTCGGATGATATCTATCTCCCCTATATATTCCACGAAGAAGCCCATTATTCTCCAGAATGGCAAAAACATCACCATTGGATAGTGATAATACAATTTGCTCTTCCGTTGGCATCGGCGTCATTCTCTTCTGATCTGTTCGTAGTCTAATTGATTTACCGACAGGAAAATAATATCTTCGAAATTCGAAGTGAAGCCTCTCATTTGTGCGGGAAATGAGCCGAATATATCCAAGTTGTGCAAGTGAGTACCCAAGTACTCTAAGAGAAGAAGGCTCGCTGACAGGAGACCTGGACCTGGCCCGCTCAGGATTATGTTCGCTATAAGGATTTTCGTCGATGTGTGAAGAGGATTCTGCAAGCAGAAGTAGATTGCCAGAAGAAGAGGAAGAAGGATCAGGATTACGTTGGATATTAGAATTCCCGGCAAAATGTGAACTACATTCTGCAAGTAAAAACAAAAGATTTGTTTTTTTTTTATTAGTACATTCTTTTTAATATACATAGCTGTCTTAATTACAAAAAATGATTTTCTCCAATACAAAAGCCTCCATAATACGAGAAGTTTGAAATATTTCAAATTCTTCTAAAAATATGTTTTCGCTCTGTTTTTATTATAAAATACGGTATACAAAGACTTGATTCAAATTTGCTAATTGAATAATTGTATCACACCTATTTCCAAATTCTTTACAGAAGAGTTAAGTGTCAAAACTTTCAGTTGAAAATTAAATTTGTGGTTTCAATGTCCAATGACAATATTTCGTTTTGTTTAAAAATAGATGAGGGTTGTTGCTGTGTCAATTTCTTTATTGTCATTCACACAAAATACGTTTTAATTCGTTCGCGATAATTTTGCTAATTTTTAAAATAAGAATTAGGTAAGGAAAAAGTTTTTTTAAATCTGCTGTCCTAACGCATAGCTTAAAATCACTCATACTTTGATATTTTGGCTGATATTGAAGATAAGAGCATGTCCTCATTTTGTTTAAAAATTGCACGAAAAAAATGATACCGTTAAGAGATAAATCTCTAGTTACATTCTTATCCAGAGGAGGTATTAGAGTTGTGTAAAATTTGACCCCCTCCCCGGTTTTTGTCAAACGTCCACTTTTGGAAACCCCGGGAATTTGAAAAATAGGTTTTTACGAATGTGCCTATCTGGCTGTGTGTATGTGTGTGTGTGCGTGGGTTTAGCTGTAGAATTTTAGTTCTTTAGCACGATAACTTTCGAAGGAATTGACAGACTGGATTAGCATTCGGTATACTCTTTTATTGTGCTATAATAATGATCACGTTCGTTAGCACAAGTGTGGGGAACATGTAAAGACCGAACACGGAGCGCGCGGTAAATACATTATCGAGCGCGAAGCGTCATATAAATATATTATCGAGCGCGAAGCGCGAGAACCAATATGTCATATGTTATATGAAATATAATTAGAACTATATATAAGTATATTAAATTATTATATTCACCAAAAGAATTAACGATGACTGCCAAGTTGAAAACAAAAATATAAAAAGTCCTCATTTTCGCAGAAGTAGAGAAAACACTGGTTAATAGTTCAGTGAGTAATTTCTTTAAAATGTGTATCTGAGGAATATTCCATTGCATCATTAAAGTACAAATATGAAAATAAATAGATCGGATCTAACATATATATGAGATATTGAAGTGATTCATGACACAATTGTCCTTCGTAGATAACGATATTATTTTTAAAAAATTTATTATGATCATTGTCATTCTGATAAGCATGAAAGGTATTGGTTTTATGTGAAAACTGATTAATGAGAAGGAGTTTTGCTCAGCGGAGACCTGAGCCTGACCGTAAAAGACGAAATTGCACTACTTTCGTCATGAGAATTCCACCCAGATTGTAGTGAATCGGTATTTGCGAAATCTTGAAAAAAACTCTTTGGAAATATCATTTTATTCTTCTCCACTGGATAATCTCTAAGTTCATCTATGTTTGAATTATTAACTTTGCGGCTAATAATATTTATTTTTATTCGCGGATGTTCTTTAACTGCCCTATATATTCCACAAAGAGTCTCACTATAATACATTATGGCAAAAGCGTCATCCCTAAATATACACCATATATTCTTGGCCTGGTTTATAAGAATATGTCACCATGTTTAAATTATACTTCTAGTTACCTTAGTTACATTTTGGGTTGAAAATGATTATGATGTCAAGGAACTGTATTTAAAAACCAAATGTAATATGCAAATAACTTTTAAAACGAATTTCAGTTTTTTCTCTTTATTGAGGTTTATTTTCTGAATATAGGAAATATAGGAAATTTAGCAAAGTAAAGTAAAATTCGCCCCTGCTTGGGAGAGAAAATGCATTCTTGGACTAAGGTCGACATTTTTTCTCAAATGTTTGGTCCCAGCCTAGCTGCCTAATTCCTGCCAATCGCAGGCCCTGCCGTTCGAGTCGGTAGTTCGTAGAGGTCAGAATATAATGTACAATACAAGTTACAAAGGAAAACTTTTCTTGTTTTGAATCTGGAAAATGTATATTCTAAGAGGACCCACAGCTACCTTGTCTTTCGCCGCCACTACGGACCCACGCGGACCCACCGGTCACGGCGCCCGTGGACCGAACATCCAGTCCGGGAACACTACCGAGAAACCATAAGGATGACCACCTACCTGGCAGCCAGCAGGCCAGTTCCTTCTTCCCGTGTTTCATTTTCTGTCTTTTTATGATTTTCTTATGTTTAGCTTCCTTAGCTCTTTCCGGTGCGCTTTGAATCTCCGTCCCCCTTCTACTTTAAAATTTCTGAGTCTGCTTCTTCGACTAGCTGATTACAGTAGGACGGGTTCAATCAGTTATCTTCACTAACGCTTGCCTTCATATCACTCTCCGCCTTATCGGTTGGTTGTGTCTGACGGGATATTGGGATTGCAATTGGCTGACCAGCGCCTTGTTATAATATGTTTGCCTCAACTCTCCGCAGATGATTGGCTTATTCTCGTCTCGGCATTGAGTGTCCATTTCGGTTTTATACGATTGTCGGGCAGGTGCTTCCTCTCATCGGTTACCGTGGAACTAGTGCGCCATGTCACTTGCGCTTGTTTGGTGATTTCGGTAGATCCCCTTGTTGGGTTGCACAAGGCAGCAGGCGGTGTTCGTGCCTGATTGGTGCTGCCTCACGCAGCTGCGCAGAGTCGCTGCGCCGTGTTGGCGTTAGCCAGCCCTTCCTGCTACGGTGGTTGAGGAACGGTTTATTTCGCTGACATTTGATCAGTGTTTACCAACTCTCAGTTTTGTTGAGTTGACAGCTGGATTGGAATTCTTTTTCCAAAATAACGAAACTTAATTGGGCCCTTCCCTGTTCACCCCAATACCCGTGGGACCTCTTAATAGTAACGTCCCGGGGTGGTAACTCGTTCTGGTGCTCTTCGGGCTGTCCCTGCTAGACGCTGACACTCGATTGCTGGGGCTTGCTTGGCGTAGGGCACGTAATAGGCCTCTATAGCATTTCCCGCTGGTTTCCATCGTGTGATTCTTTGCCCTTGAGTCAGGTTCTCCGGAGGGGCCTTTACCTGGGCCTCTTACCCCCTCTTCGCTCGCCTTGCTTTAAACTCACCCTCGGCTGCCGATAGCGCATCACCTGTAGTACCCCCCGAATCATCTTGCAGGCCCTCTCGTGCTCCCCCCTGTGGTGCTCGTCAGCGGATGTGGATAGGGACGTCATCACCACCGCCTTCTTTAATCATTTTCGAATACCCCATTCGGGGCCCCAAGGTTCTTGTTAGCAAAAGAGGGCGCATTCACATCATGCTTCGTGCATGCAACAAATTAGGGTAACTACTGCAAAGGCTTGTACCTAACTCGTAAACTGATGGTCCTTATACGCGTACCACGGATGCTACCTGTGCTTTGTGCATGACCCTATCTCCCACTTTAAATACCGCGTATAGCCGCCTTTTATCGTAATTTACTTTTTGACGGTCGAGCGCATTTCCATGGGGTAAGGAGACTAGATGCTGAAACTCCTTCAATTTGACTTCATTGCCTACATTCCTTGTGGTCTGGTGGGGGCAATTCAATTGGTTCTTCTACCCTTTGGCGCAGGCTATTGTAAGGCTTTGGTTCCCTACCTAAAGTCAAGCAAGCCGGGTTAACACACATGGCACTGTGCACGACCGCGGTATGGGCGAGCCGAAAATCTTTAGGGAACACTTCCTACTGCCCCTGGTCTTGTGCTACATACACTGAGATGATTTTTTTGACGACTTGAATGAATCGCTTTACAGGATCCGCCTGCGGATGATTCACCGATGTGAGCGGGTGCTAATTCTATGCGGACCCACTACATCAAAAGCAACTACCGTTTAAGGCTGTTGAACCACCCTACGGCTCATAAGGCCCGTCGAAAGCCTTTAGTCAGCCTTTATTTGCTGGCGGGTGTCGCATGATGGAACCCACAGAGAAATGTGTCTATATGTACCTGGCCACTAGTACTGGGCCGAGATTCTTCGGCATGTCTTGTCGATTCTCAGATGAGCGTCAGGGACGTGGTGCTAGGCTCCTTGCCAGTGCACGACCTCAAAATCGTATTCGAGGAGGTCTAATGCCTATCGCGCCTATGGGCCTGTTAAATCTTTACGTCCAGACATCTTAAAAGTAAGATATCATATTGAATAACAAAAAATAAATAAAATCAACAATGCTCTCGTAATCTAGACCTGGATTTTGGCTAGAGGGTAAGTACTTCTTCTTTTCCTTTACTAGAATCGAGTTAACTTGAACCCGTTGTTAGGGTTTTGGCTTCGGCAAGTCCCTTACCTATTTTTATTGCCTTTTTGAAATGTTTTCTTCGTCACTTCATTACAATATATAAAACTTATTTGCAAGATACTTATAAAATTTTTAATTTTGACGCACGAAAGTATTTACTTAAAGATAATTGTGTAACATTGTCTGCTTTCTTGAAGCGATATGAAGGCCATATTGTAAAACTCCTAAAAGTACGACATAAAACACAGCACAGCAAATTAGTAATTCATAAGATTTTTTTATAAAAATTTAAAAAATGAAGAAAATCATGAAAAAGTCGAGTCAAGGTTTCTTCTTTTTTTAAAATTTTATCCCAAAGATTTTGAAGTAACGCTTGAAATAAACTTAAAAACTTTTTCTTTTGGGACACTTTTTCCAAATTTATTGCAAATTTATTTTAGAAAAAACTAAAATAACTCTTCAATCAATTTCTCACAGTTTTTCTGCTAGAATATGATTTCTGGGTTTTCGATTCGTTTTTATATAAAAAAACTTCCCTCAAATATTTTCGCAAAAAATTTATTTAAAAAAAATATATTTACATCAACATTCTTGTATTGTTTAAATAATCGTTCGTTTTAACTAATTAAAAATTAATTTAACTTCTCCGCCTGTAATAGAATTTTTTTATGTTCCAATACAAAAAAAGCAGCCAGGATTGCTTACACTTAAAACTGCCATTTTTTATCATTTGATTGAATGAACACATTTTTTTACGAACATGTTAGGAATTTCTTCTTAATTTTTGATTAAACAATATTAAAAAGATCACTGTGTTTTACTTTTAAAAACTATTTGCGCGTATTTATGATGAAAAATCACGAAAATGATATGGGTATTTCGAGTCACATAATAACTGAGGGCGCCGGAATTGAAGCATTCTCGACCAGCACTGAAGGTCGGATGCTGGTCACAAAAAATTACAAAAATACAAAATTTTTCTACCAAAATTTTCTAAAGAGACTGAATTTCCATTTACAAAAATATTTTAGGGGAGTTATTTTAATATAAAAACGAATCGAATATTGTATGAATTAATTCGAAATACGTTTATGTTGAATAGATTTCCGACCTCAATAATATAATCGAAAAACGATGGAAGATTTTTTATTATACTAATAGGGTCGGAAATTAATTTACAAAAAAACGTGAGAGTTATAGCTCATTTGTTTATTATAGTACTGTGATCGCAAATTAATTTCAAATAAATTTGAGTAAATTAGCCCAGCGGAAACGGTAATAAAAATTATTATAAACAAATTATAATAATTATAATATATAAATATATAATAAATAATTATATCACTTAAAGATTCAAACGAAAAACCCATCATTTTGCAAACACCAAAGTCACTTATTCTATTTGTCGAGATATTTTCTAGTTTTATAGGGAAAAATGATTTTCTTATTGTAAAGAAAATGATTAAAAACTTATATAATAATTTTAAAAAGCAATTATTTAAAAATTATTTTCAACATTTTCATACAATTTGAAGGAACGAAATTTTGATTTTCATATGCATATTTAGATATGTGCAAAAACGAAACTTTTTTTTGAAATGCTTTTTGTCCAATATTAAAGTTTTTAAAATAAGTTAATTTTTAATACAGGCATTTTTAATTTAAGTTATAGAATGTTAACAACTTTAAAATTAAGGCATTAGAAACGCAACTTGCAATTACATTAACATAGGAATAAACTCAATATGTTAAGAAATTAAGTGTGTGGGACGTGTGTTATGGAATAAGAAGAAGGTGAAAGAAAAAAATGTAAACCCTTAGGGGATACATTAGAAGCTTCCACTAGCCAGAAGTTATGTTACCAAAAAATAGTGACATTAATAATTCAAACAGTTTTAATCGGGAGTAAAAAATGCTGTAGAAAATGTTCTTTTTTGAGACAAAAACTCAAAAATGAAAACTTTCGCTGAAAATTAATAGTTTTTTGTAAAGATTTTACTAATTCGTTGAAAGTCAAACTGATTTACTTAATACTTATTTAATTGTAATTTACTTGTTTAACATAGAACTGTTTTAGGATAATTAGTTTTCTTTCATTTGAAAAATAGTTTATAAACCAATGATATAAATGGTGAAAAATAAATAAATGAAATAAAAAAGATTTTCTTTTAATCTTTCGGAAATTCTATTATCAGCATTTTGCAATTGTTTTTTTTAATTAACCATTGATATCTACGTACACCTTTTTATAATATACTACGCAATATCGATAAAAGAAGTAATTTAATTTTTATAATGTAAAAACCCTTTCACATTCAATTTAAAAAACTTGATAATGAGAAAGTTGTTTACTATATTAGAGATGAAAGTGGAAAGAATAACATTAGCTTAGGATTTGCATTGACATAAAATTTTAAGCAAATTAAAAGAGAAATTAAAAGAGAAGAAAAATATAATTTGAACTCAATCAAGAATGGCGTTCTACAACCTACAAGTTGTCGCCTTTTCTTTTGGGGATTAACACAAGATAACAGAAAATAAGCCTTGACAACTATAACACATTAGCATTTAGCTCCTTTACGTTAATTTTTATTTCACTACGAAACATAAAAGTTATAATATTTTATACTATCTTTTTTCTGTTGTATTAATGATAAACATGCTGTAAAGAATCTTCATTTGAAACTTCTTCATGAAACCATCTAGGAAAGATAGGATACTTTTCGCCTAAATGACATTCCTTCATTTCACTTGCGGTCATTAATTCCAGTTTACCGCTTATCATGTTTATTTTTATTCTCGATCGATTCTTGTTGATCGTATATATTCCACGAAGAAATCCAGTATACTCCAGTATTGCAAAAACCTCACCATTGGATGTCGATAATACGATATGTTCTCGAGCTGGCACGGGCACATACATACCATTTCCGAATAGCAATCGAATTGGTTTATTCGCAGGAATAACGTATCTTCGAAATTCGAATCGCCGGTTCTGATTTGTCTGAGGAACGAGCCGAATATATCCAAGTCTTGTGAGTGAATGTCCAAGTACTTCATGAGAAGGAGGACTGCCGGGAGGAGACTTTGGCCTGACCGAAGAAGAACTTAGAGTAATTTCACCGTGAGGATTCCATGCGGACTGTAGTGAATCATGATTTGCAAGAGCTTGATTAAAATTCTTCGGAAAGATTGGGTTTTTCGTGCCTACCGGACAATCCCTGATTTCATCTGGGGTCATATTAATAACCTCGCCGCTTATCATATTTATTTTTATTCGCGATTTATGTGAATCTGTCTTATATATCCCACGAAGAGTTTCATTATAATCTACTATTGCAACAACTTCACTATTGGACGTTGCTAATACCATATATTCTTGGTTTGGCTCTAACGAGTAGGATAACTTTTCTTTTTGAGTTCGAATTTTTTCTTTTGTAGGAAAAACGTATTTTCGAAATTCAAATCGCTGGTTTGGATTTGTTCGAGGAATAAGCCGAAGATAACCAAGTTGTTCCATTGGACAACCTAGCACTGCATCATAACGAGGCCTGCCTGGAAGCGTTCTATTCCTGGTACGAAGAAGAGGCTCCTGAGGTTTGTTATGATGATTCCATACCGACTCTAGAGAGTCATCATTTGAAAAACTTTTGATAAAAGATTGTGGAAAGATTGGGTGATTCTTGCCTAATGGACAATCCCTAATTTCATCTGGAGTCATATTATTAACTTCGCCGCTTATCATGTTTATTTTTACTCTCGCATGAAATCTATCCCCCCTATATATCCCACGAAGAATCCAATTATTCTCTAGTAATGCGAAAACATCACCATTCGATAGTGATAATACAATCTGCTCTTGGGTTGGCATCGGCGCTATTCTCGTATGATCCGCTCGCCATCTAAGTTGTTTATCGACAGGAAAATAATATCTTCGGAATTCGAAGTGAAGCCTCTCATTTGTGCGGGAAATGAGCCGAATATATCCAAGTTGTGAAAGTGAGTAACCAAGTACTTTAACAGAAGAAGGCGTGCTGACAGGAGACCTGGACCGGGCACGGACAGGATTATGTTCGCAATCCGGATTATCGTCGATCTGTGAACAGGATTCTGCAAGAAGAAGTAGGTTGCCAGCAGAAGAGGAAGAATTACCAGGATTAGGTTCGATATAAGGATTCCCAGCGAAATGTGAACTACATTCTGCAAGTAGAAAAAAAAAATTCGTTTTTTTTATCCATACATTTTTTCTAATATCCTTAGCTGTATTCAATGTTCATTTGCAGAAAGCATCTTTCCTATATTCCAACTAAAATAACGGTGAATAATATCTAAATATAATAACGCCCTGCCGTATGTTATTATGTTCAAACAGATATATACTTTGGTAGAAGACGAGTGCATAAATGCTATAATAACTGTTATTACAATAAAGGATGTTCTGCAACGCAAAAGCCGCCATAACATGAAAAGTTTGAAATATTTCAAATTCTTTTTAAAATATGTTTTTGCTCACTTTTTATTGCGAAATGCCGTATGCAAATACTTAATTCAAATATGCCAACTAAGTTATGAAATGACGCCTATTTTCATTTTCTGTGCAGAAGAGTTGAGCGTCAAAACTTTCAGTTGACAAATAAATTACGGGTCACCTGCTTAACATTCAACGTATTACCTTCAACACTACCTTGGTAAACCATGGTAAATAATTTGATAGCAATTTTTACATATGTTTTTAAAAATAGGGATATTATGTTTTTTCGCGTGTTACATTTTTATAATGTAAGTAACTTTCAAACATTTACTTAATATGTTTAATTACCGGGATACCTTGTGTCAAGTTTTCCTAGAAAAATGTAGGACATGCAAAAGAAAATTAATTCGAAAAACAGTCTGTAGATTTTAAGTTTGGTAGCACGATAACTTTCGAAATAATTGACAGATTGGATTGGCGTTTAGTACACACTTTTAGCGTCCTAAAATAAAGGTCATGTTTGTTAGCCAGCTTTTTCGAATTAAAATTCAAAGAGAGAGCACATTTCAAAAACTTTTGAAACCACTTTTCTCAAGATTGAAAAATTTTCTTTTAATTTATTTATAGCACACAAAAAAAAACAAATTGTTCTAGTGACTTCTTTGATAAAAACTGAATTAACAGAGTTATAGCATTTACATAATGCCAAAAAGGACATGAAAATGAAAATTTTAAGGCAAATAACGCACGATATGAAAAAAGACAGGAAAAGAAAATTGTTGCTTTTTGAATGCCCTAAAAATTTACTTTTTAAAAATTGTAATAAAAATCAAATGCAACGCTGCTGAAGGCTGGTGACCTTATCAGCAATAAACCACTAACCAGCAATGACACAGTTTAAAATATGTATCCTCCCCCCCCCCCCAACGAGCAACCCCTCATTATTCGAATTTTCATGAGTAACTGAGGCTAGGGATATAATTTAGGAGTTAGAAAAAGGTAATGCTGGTTCGATCCACAGGCCTATGAAATATCCGAATCCATGCATATGTTATATATAATATAAAATAACTATAGATAAGTATATTAAATTATTACATTTACCAAAAGAATTAAAGATGACCGCCAAAGTGAAAGCCAAAATATAAAACGTCCTCATTTTCGCAGAGGAAGAGAAAAAACTGAGTAATAGTTCAATGAATAATTTGGTTTACAATCGTATCTAAGGAATATTCCACTGCATCATCAGAGTAAAAATATAGAAAGAAGTAGCTTTTATCGTACGTGTATATGAAATAACGAAGTAATTAGCGATAAAGCTGTCCTTCGTAGATAACGATATTATTTTTAAAAAATTGCTTTTATGTAAAAACTGAGTGACGCCAATTTCATAAAAATTCGACGTTTTAAAAAATGCTTTGAAAAAAATCTAAAATTACATTTTCCTACTAAACCATGCAATATAAAATCAAATATTTACAAGACAAATCGTTCAGCACAAAAAGATCCACAAATTTAATTAAACAATTCCTTTCAATCTATGTATCGAACAGCGTTAATAGCTAAAAAGGAAAGTTCCTTAAATCCTTTAAAACTGGCGGCAAAATTTTGTAGCTTTGAAATAAAATTAAATATTCTAATTAAAAAAGAGGAAATAATTACAATTTCAAAGGTTTCACCTTTGATTAAAAAAAAGTATACAGTAATAAGTGTGTCTCTAATAAGTATGTCATATTATGAAACTGTGAACGTAACCTAGTCTGTGTCCAATTTAAAAATACAGATTTCGCATTTTTTAAAAAATGTTTAGAAAAACTAAACATTTTTTACAATCTTAAAAATATAGTGGATCAATATGGAATCAATATATACCAAAATATGAATTATTTTATTTAATTTTAATTTGCTTTTGTTGATTTATAATTTCCTCATTATCCATAGAAAATTGTAATTTCTTAGCACAATTTGTAACACTTATTTGCCTTGAATAAACCGATTCACGAATTAAATTTTACAGATTTAATTAGCGAAAAGTGAGTTACAAAAGATTAGTAGAAAAATTATAAATCAATTAGATCAAATAGTTATTAATTAAATTGCGGAATACAACTTATTGCTCGATACAAAAAAAAAACATTTAGTTAGAACTTTATTTTATAATTTGAAAAAATTATAAAAATTTGAAACGTTAAGAATAGAAATGTTTAATTACATAACGCAATCGTGTGAAATTATAAAATACTCTTCAAGGAACAAGAAGGTCATATTCTGAGATTGTAAACATGATATAGCCTGTTTACAGTTGTGAAACTTGGCATTCTCACTGTTTGAAAAAAGTAAGAAAAGATAAAGAAATAAAATTAAACTACATTTTTTTAACTTTGTATAAAATATTGCAATATTATTTAATCACAAAAGGTAAATTCTAGACAAAAAATATAATATTTAATTTTTTAAAGAAGAGCGACTTTATTTTAAAGGAATGTTAGGATTTTCGATTGATTAAAATTTTTTAATTCCATAGCTCTGAGGATTTTCTCTTTATTGAAAAAAATTCGTAGGATTCTGAAAAAAATGGTCTCAACAATGTTCAAAATCGCCGTATTTACGTCTGTATTTACGGACGGACGGACAGACAGGCATACGCCATCTTAGAAACTTGATTTTTGAATTCAGGGGGTCTTGAAACGTACAGATCCGTTCAAAAACTGTGGTGTCAAAATTCGAAAAATTCTAATACTTTCTCCATCGTAAATGATGAAAATGTAAAACCGATCATTTTTTAATTCAAAATATCCATTGCTAACAAAAAAAAAATTTTAACATTTTAATTTTCACAGAAACAAAAAAGAATAATTCTAAATAAAATATTTAAAATGTTAGTTTAAAAAATGGGTTTGAAAAAACCGTTGAATAAATTTTTAACTCGTATCATATTATGTTTTCACAAAAACAAAAAAAAAACATCCTTAATAAAATATTTTAAATGTTAATTTAAAAAATGGGTTTGACGAAACCGTTGAATAAATTTTAAACTCGTATTATACATTACTGTAATATTAAGAATTTATGAATTGGAAGAATTGAACGAGTTTAAAGAATTGAAATGATTCGACGAATTAAAGGAAACAGAACAATTCATACAATTTAAATACAGTCAAACCTGGATTTAGTGACCCTTCATTTATTATTCCCGAGAATTGACGCTGTGTCAAAAAACGGAAACAGAAACAAGAAAAAGAAAAAAAGAGAAAGAGACAAAATAGTTTCGAGACTCTGGATTTAATGTTACGCGCAGTAACAAAATTGACATTAAATCCAGGTTTGACTGTGATATGAGTAAGTTATGGAATGGTCGATTATCATAAAAAATCCAGAAATTTTCTTGAAAAATCGATAATTTAAACTTTAAAAAAATAGAAATAAAAAAAAACTTAAACTTTTATAAGAAGGATGCGACGTACAATATCATTTTATGAAACAAAATTTGTTGCCTTAGGCATATCTAGAAATTTGTTTTGAACCAATTTGTACCAGGCTTCGTTTTTTTAGTTCTAATCAAAAATTTTTATGTTTAATGGTAATACAATAAAAGCATTTTATGCTGGTTGTCCACATATGCTCGTTAAATTCTGGGTCTCATTTTCAGAAAGATCAAACTATTCGGTGGAAAATTTTTTTTTGTATATAAAAATTAATTTTAGTGAGGATTAAACTGCTTTGCTAAAAGTTGAACTCCGCTTTTAGACATTTATTTCATTTGTATAAGATAAAACTATTTCATGAACATAATTTTTGTTTAAATGGACAATAATAGCCAGAGACAAATTTTTTTGAAATTATATTATCAAAATTTTACAAGTTTTCGTTTATAAAATTAACCAATGATGTCTATTGAAACCTTTTTATAACCTGCTACACATTTTTAGTGAAAGAAAGTAATTTTATACTTATAATGCTACTTTAAGAACAAATAATCTATAATTTTACTACAAAATTTTTTTGATATTATATTTTTCCATTACATATAATATTGCTAATGAATAATTTTTTGTTTGTAAGAACCCCTTTACATTGAATTCAAAACAAATTAGGAATCGAAAAGTTGCTTAATAAATGATAGATAAAAAGGAAAGAATAAAATTTGTTTAGGATTTGCATTTACATAAAAATTTCAACAATAAACATTCAAAAATCCCTGCCACATATCAGTTGCAAATTCAAAGAGAAACTAAAAACAAAAGAAAAAAATAATCTAAAATGAATCCAGAATTGAGTTTTTAGATATATAAGTTATCGCTTTTTCTGTTATTCGACTTTGCCCCTCTGTGTCCGTCGTTGCGCGTGAATAATAATAATAATACGCGAGAGAACTAAAAAAATAATATCTTTGAAAGTTGAAAAGTGTCTCCTAATTTCGCTGTCGTCCCAGAAAATCATAAGCAATCGAAATAATTTGATTATAAAAAAAGAATTTTAGGTAAGTTCTTGTGTAAAATATTTAGTCAGAAATTTTTGGGTGATTTTCCTTTCTTTCCTTTTTAATTTTTTTGTCTACAAGACAAAACCTTATGGGGATCAACAAAAGATACAGGTAAACTAACCTTGATAACCATAATAAATTAGTATTTATATCTTTTAGTATAATTCTGATACGATTAAGGATTACAAAGAATTTTATTACAAGAAGTTTCATTTGAAAACCCTTCATGAAACCATTGAGGGCAGATTGGGTACTTTCCGCCTGATTAAAATTCCTTTATTTCAGTTGCGGTCATACATTCAAGTTCACTGCTTATTATGTTCATTCTTATTGCTAAACAATTCTTGTTAGTCGTATACATTCCACGAAGAAATCCAGTATACTCCAATATTGCAAAGACGTGGTCACTGGATGTTGATAATACAATATATTCTCGGGTTGGCACGGGATCATATAAACCATTTCCTATTAGTAATCGAATTGGTTTATTTGTAGGAATAACGTATCTTTGAAATTCTAATCGCTGGTTCTGATTTTTCTCCGGAATGAGCAGAATATAACCAAATTTTGTAAGTGAATGTCCAAGTACTTTATGAGAAGGCAGCCTTCCCGCAGGAGACTGGGCAGGTAAATATTTTCTGGCCGAAGAGGAACTCGGATAACCTTCGCCATGAAGACTCCATAGGGAGTGTGGTGAATCGCCATTTATAAAGGCTTAAATGAAACTGTTTGAGAATATTGGGTGATTCTTGCCTACTGGACAATCCCTAATTTCGTCTGGTGTCAAATTATCAACTTGGCCGCTTATCGTATTTATTTTTATTCGTGACTGATGTTTATATATCCTATACAATCCACGAAGAGTATCACTATAATCCATTATTGCAAAAACATCACCATCGGATATTGATAATACTATACAGGGTGTCCCGCGAGTACTGTAGTTAATCTTGAGGGGCGCTGGACTGCTTGGTTGAAACGGCGCGCGCACGCCACACATGTGTATACAACTTGTACCCTCTTTTGTGACCAGAATAACCATCAGATCAAAAAAATGTTCGGGACTTTTTTGCTTATTTTTTTGTGCACAACTCCCCCACAAAATTAACTACAGTTCTCGCGGGACACCCTGTATATACTTGGTTTGGCTCTAATGAGTAGGTCAATTCTTCTTTGCAAATTCGAATGTTTTCTTTGGCAGGAAAAACGTATCTTCGAAACTGGAATCGCTGGTTCCGATTTGCGTAAGGAATAAGCTAAAGATTACCAAGTTGTTTCATTGGACAACCTAGCACTTGATCAGATTGAGGCCTGCGCAGAAGATTCCTGCTCATGGAGCGATGAAGAGGCTCCCAAAGTTCGCTATGTCGATTCCAAACGGACTGTAGAGAGTCGTCTTTTGCAAAACTTTTAATAAAGTTTCGTGGAAAGATTAGGTGATTCTTTCCTACTGGACAATCCCTAATTTCATCTGGGGTCAAATTATCAACTTCGCCGCTTATCATGTTTATTTTTACTCTCGGATGACATCTATGTCCCCTATTTATTCCACGATTTTGGAATATATACTTTGATGCTGCTATTTAATTTCTATAATTTTCTACTATCAGTTTCAGTACTTGAAACGAGCCTCTTATTTTTGCTAAAGATTATTAGAATATAGAATTCTGTTAAATTACTACATCGTCACTAAGTTTATATTAAATATATATTTTTATACTTTAAAGTCTTTTAAATAAATGCACAGACATTAATTGAACTGTAAAAAGTAAACAGATAACTTCTCCGCCCACTGACTTTGTCATTGAGCTGAGAAGTAAGAACTAAGAAATGAACCATGATATTTTCAGAACACAATTTCACTATTTCTGTCCTTTGTTGCTGACACCTGTTCTAATGCCTTCAATTGTACGACTTATTACTTGGCTTTCGCAAGCATTTAGAATGTTAAGATTTAAATGAGAATTGAGAATATTTTAGCGAGAAGATTTTTAATGTTCAAAATTTTGAAGAAATAAATAATTAACTTATTATAATAATTTAAAAAAAAATTAATGTTTTACAATCGGTTCTGGTTTGTGATTTTAATTTCTGTCAAATTTATTTATTAAAATTTTTATTAATTATTCATTCGTGGAGACAGAAAAATGATTATTTAATTGAGTAAATAAAGACTTACGAAAATAAAAATATATTAGCTACTATCAAACTGTTTACTAATTTACTATTAAACTTTCAGTAAGCATATAAACCAATACTTTTATTTAAAAGTGTAATGCCATTATTGTCCATAAATAACTATAGCTATTTATGGGCTTTATATGAAAAATGCAAATTGTAATTTTTTAACAACAGAAACAATATTTTGGGGGCTAAAATCTAAATTCCAGAATAAGCCCCTTATAAGAAATTTCCTTTTATGTCAGCAGGATGGTTTGTAACGCATATGAAATTTCCTTTTAAATTTAAGTTTAAAAGGAATTTTATTTTTCTCGTAAAGAATATTTTTACAGCAAAGAGAATCTGATTGCACAAAAAAGATATTTAAGTGGTTCAAAACAAAACAGACAAGAGGACGATTCTTTTGTCTCAAGACAGCCTCTCCGCTGAGTGGCTTTGCACAATAATGATTTTAAACCTTTTTAACTAAAAAATATAATGCTTAATATTAAAAAATGACCATTCTAAACATGTAATTGATAAACATTCGACCGTTTCGCTGCCGCACCACGCCGCCGCCGGTTCTTTTGCTTTAAAACCGCAATGCCGTAGATTCGAAATCAGCGCCTACGGCGCTGCGGGGTATCGGCGCTCCGACCTAATCTTAGGTTTATTAATACGGTAACGGATATCTTCCTGCCGGTTGATCGAGTGCCTCTTGATTGGTTGCGGAAATTCCGGAGACCAATCAAGAGTCAAAGTAAACAAATTTAAATCAATATCTTTAGATAGAAATTGATAATCTGTTTCTAGATATTTTTATATTTTCCAAGCTACATGTCATTAAAAATACTAAACTATACCGTCACGCCGCCCGGCCACCAGCTGCCACCTATTAAACGTGCTTAAACCGCCGTCAGCGGTCAGAATTTAAAAATGAGGCATTGATAGAAGATTATTGAAAGCTGCGTCAACACATATAAAATTTCGAAAGACGTGCCATATCTCATGTACCTGCGCTAGTTATTGCCGGAGATTCAGCCAGACAAAAATGAGAGTAGAAGTTCTAGTCAGACATACCTTTGATTCCGTTTCATTATCTATTTTAAAAAATGAGCGAGAAAAACCTTGAATCTAGGTGTTTATTTGATATTATTAAAAAAACCTTGAACCGGGAGGAGCTTCAACAAAAGAGAATTGACAATCATCAAATTATTTTTTCCGATACTTTGAACTTTGGATTCAAAAAATGCTGTGCACACAAGTGTGGGGAAGATACAAAGAGCGAGCGAGTATCACGAGGTAAATACATGATCGAGCGCAAAGTTACGTAGCAAATAAAATCAAATTACACATTTTTATGATTTGCTGCACATTTTCGATAAATAAGAAATTATATCGTCAAAATATCACTTTTAAAATAAATAATCGATAATGCTTTACAATTTAATTTGAAATTTTTTTAAATATCATAAATATTACTTCTTAAAGCGAAAACTGTGATTTAAACTTCTGAGGAACTACAGCCATAAATTATAACTCATTTTTTTTTTAATTTGTTTTTAAAGAATGAACCAACTTTTTGAACTTTTGTCTTATGAAGCAATTTTATTACAACAGTTTTGAAATACATATATTTTATATTTAGTAGAAATTTGGATTGATATTTCTTAACCTATTACATTTTTTCCCCTTCTTTGCAAATTTAAAAAATTTTGAACTGCATATAACGTTTTGAATTTTTATCGAATTTAAAAATGTCTTTAGCAAATGTTTTTGCCATTCGCGATAAAATTTAAAAAAATTATCAAAACTCATAAAAAACTTTATTTAAATTTTAAAAATGCTTCAAATTTTTTAATTTTTGTTGGAAATATCTGCTTAACGAACATAAAATTTATTTTTGGAACCTTTAAGAATTGTATCAAAGGCTGACTTAATTGGATAAAGTTTTCAAAAGTTAGCGTGGCTAAAACATTCAGGTAACCATACATACAGACATGCATACAGACAGACTGACAGACACCAACTGTCTGTAATTTTACGTGGAAAATGAGACTACGCGACGGAACTTCAAAATCAAAATCTCCGTAAGTTAAAAAGTGTTTCGAAACTTCGCAGTTGACGCATCAAATCATAAACAATCGAAGCTTTTCGTTTGATTTTTCTTTCTTCCTTTAAATTTTTGTGCTAATTGTATTCAAATCTCTATAAATTATAGGCTACACAAAGTGACTCCATAATCACAATACATGGGCATTTAAATCTTTTCTTGTTATTTTGATCAAACTAAGGGTAACAAACAGTATTTTATTTCAGTTTATCTTTTTCCTATTGTACTAATTATAAACATTCTTTAGAGAATCTTCATTTGAAATATCTTCATGAAACCAACGTGGGAAGATTGGGTAACTTTCGCCTACATGACATTCCCTCATTTCAATTGCGGTCATTTTGTCAACTGCACCGCTTATCATGTTTACTTTTGCTCTCGCATGACTGCTACCTGCCTTATATATTCCACGAAGAATCCCAGTATACTCCAGTATTGCAAAGACATCACCGTTGGATGTTGATAATACAATATATTCTCGGTTAGGCACATGCGTATAGACATTACGTGCTAGGAGCAATCGAAGTCCTTTGTCAGCAAGACTAACGTATCTTCGAAATTCAAATCGCCGTTTCTGATTTTCCAGAGGAATAAGCCGAACATGTCCAAGATTTTCAAGAGTATGTCCAAGTACTTCATGAGAAGGAGGTCTACCCGGAGGAGACCTTGGTGCGGCACGAACAGCAGGTTCCTGATAAGAAGGACGGCCAGAGGACTGTTGTCTGTCAGAGGAAGAAGCAGGATTATGTTCACCAGTATGATTCCATGTAGACTGCAGTGAATCGGAATTTGCAAAAGCTTGAATAAAACTGTTTGGAAACATTGGGTTTTTCTTGCCTACTGGGCAATCGCTCATTTCATCTGGCGTCAAATTAATAACTTCGCCGCTTATCATATTTATTTTTACTCGCGGCTGAGCTTTACCTGTCCTATACATTCCACGAAGAGTCCAACTGTGACATACTATAGCAAAAACATCACTACTTGATGTTGACAATACCAGATATTCTTGATTTGGCTCAAACTTGTGGCTCACCCGATCTATTCGCATTCGAATTGGCTTATAGGTAGGAAAAAAATATCTTCGTAATTCAAATCTTTGGTGCGTATTTTTGCAAGAAATAAGCCGAACATATCCAAGTCGTTCTCTTGGAACTCCATACATTTCCTCAGAAGGAGGCTTGCCCGGAGGAGACACAGACCTTGTACGAGGAAGAGGCTCCTGAGGGGAATTCCGGTCAGGGGAATGTTCTCTAGAGGGAGAAGAAGAACCAGGATTACGTTCGACATTAGGATTTATTTTGGACTGTAGCGAATCGTAATTTGCAAAATCTTTAGTAAAACTGTCTGGGAAGATTGGGTGATCTCGACCTGCTGGACAATGGCTAATTTCATCTGGAGTCAAATTATAAACTTTTCCGCTTATCATATTTATTTTTACTCTCGGATTTTTCCTTTCCATCCTAAAAATACCACGAATGAACCCGCTGTACTCTAATATTCCAAAAACGTCACCACTAGGTGCTGATACTACAATATGTTCTTGATATGGCACAGGCTCATAGCAATGATTTCTTACTCGTAATTGAATTAATTTTTCTGGAGGAAAAACGAATCTTCGAAATTCGAACCGAATGTTCTGATTTATGCGGGAAGTGAGTCGAATATATCCAAGTTGTTCAAGTGAATATCCAAGTATTTTAATACCAGGATACCTTCTTTTAGAAGACCTGGACCTGGAAAGAAAAGGAGCCCTCTCTGGCGAAGTCTGGTCAGATGTATGTCGTTTGCCTACAGAAGAAGAAGAAGGACGATGATTATGTTCGCTATTAGGATTCCCGTCCTCCTGCGAACAGCATTCTGCAAGAAGGAATAGATTGCCAGCAGAAGAAGAAGGGCTAGGATTACGTGTGCTGGTAAGGTTCCCGCCGGTCTGTGTACTGCATTCTGTAAGCAGGTAATTTAGGATAACATTGATCTTGGCTTTCTGTGTTTAAATGTATCATTATTCATATATATTAGTCACTTTTAAGCAATTTCAGTCGCAATTTGGTTCAAAAGTGTCAGGGATCATAGATGTCATGGAACGGTATTAAAAAAATTCATTAACATATTTTTTAATGCTTCAACCACAAAATTAATTGGATTTCTATATTTTCTTTTGTTTGAAAATAAGGAATTTTTATTATTGTGTAAAGTTATTTGCTTAACAAAAAACACGTTTTAATTCGTCTGCAAAAAGCCTTATCATTTAAAAAATAATAATCAGGTGAGCGAGAAGTTGTTAAAAAAAGTATTATTTTTCGGGATCGTTCCAGGTATTACAAAAAAGCGTCTCACAAGTGGTACTAAAATTAGAGAATCGATGGGATTTTAGAACCGTTCTTTTTAAATTGAAAATAACAGCATGAAATTATCTTATGATCGAATTCATTTAAAATCAGGAAGGTTCTACACTTGAAGTTGCAGAATCGCTCAATGTCGAAATATGTTATCTTTTAGAGGAAACAGGGCGATACGTATTTTTGCGATTTTTGACAAAAATTTTTTACGGATTTATGCGTTTTTGAATTTTTAGCTGTGTTTTCCAGAAAAAAAATTTTCTTTAAACTTATATAACTTTTTACCTAATTAATACATTTCAGATTTCTTTCCAGATGCTGGTAGAGTTTATTTATTTATTTATTTTTTTGAATTTATACTATCATGAGAAAAATATCTTGTGAGTTTTATGTTGGCTAAATGAATTTTGTGAAAATAGATACGAAAAAATTTTGACAAAATATTTTGCACAGTTAATTGAGTTAAAAAATTAAATTTTTATAAGCAGACAAATTCTCTTTACTCTTGGCTTATGGAATTACCTAACATTGTTGTTTAATATTAAAGAAAAATGTATTTTCGTATCAGGAATTTTCATATTTTTTTATGAAACAATTCAGTGGACAAAGATAATGACAAAATAAGAAATTGTTTGTCTAACAAGTTTAAATATTAGTTTAAAAAATAAATAATACGTGAGCCCACATTTTCAGATTTTTATTCTTAAATTATTAAAATTCTTCATTAAAGTATTCAGGCTCCGAAGAGGAATCACTGTCTGTTGTACATAATTTAACAGCTAAATTGTTTTATTTAAAAATATCTTCGTAAATGTAAAATATATTTACATGTATTAAATAGAAAACTTTTTATTCAAACAATGTCTTGTCTTGCCATTATTTTTTTTACTTAAATTATGTTAGCAAGAAATATTAAAATTAGATTTTATAAACAAAATAATCTTCTTACGATAAAAATTGTTTAGCCCACGTAACACTCACAGAAAGTTTTCCTTATAGGAAAATATCTTTTTGCAACGCCCTCCTCGAAAGTAAGGACGTTGATGCCTCTAAGCGATATTCAATGTACTTCAGTTCAACAGACTGTGCGGGAATAATAATGGCGCATGCGCAATTGGAACTATGTTTACTTTGCGCATCGAGGCAATCGTCTATTTTGCGCACTTGTATCACAAATATCTTTTTCTAAAATATTGAACAAGTAAGATGGGTATTTTTATAAGCCAAGAGTAAAGAGAACCTTTTGCTTCTGAAAAATGAATTTCTATCTCTTTCTCGGAAAAACAAAGCCAAAAATTCAAACGCCCAGTTTCCTCTAAAAACAACATATTTCGTCCTTGAGAGATTCTGCAACTTTAAAAATAGAACAACTCTGTTTGATTATGTATATTATATTATTATATTCACCAATAGAATGAAGGATGACCACCAAAGTGAAAACAAAAGTACAGACCATCCTCATTATCGCAAAGTAGAGGAAAAACTGATTAGTGCTTCAGTGAATAATTTGGTGAACAAGTGGATCTAAAAAATACTTAATTTCACAATCAGAGAACATAGATAACCGTTATCTCCCCTGCATGCGAGATAAAAAAAGTGTAGTGTGAAAATTGGCCTTCGCACATGATGAAATCATTCTATATTTTTTATTGCAATCATCACAATTATAACATTCTCTTCTCAAACGGACGTTTTTGGACTCATTGCTTGAGAACTATTGTATTTTACTTTGGCTCCCATTAACGAGATAACTTCCGAAGAAATTAGGCCATTGAATTTTCCTAAACTATGTAATTTTGGATAAAAAGTAACATATTCTGAAAAATATTGTTAAAAAATTACATTTTCTGGCTAAATTGTGCAATATAAGGTATTATATAAATACATTTTAATCTATGTATTTAAAGACAAAAGTTGGTAAAAGTGAGATCCTTTAAATCATCTAACACAGCAGAGAAACATGTATGTGAAATAAAGAACAGACGATAGCAGAATAAGATTCGTCTTTTTTATTTTGTACCTTCGAAATGACGTAAAACACTCTAAGCCAAGCAGATGAATAAATCACAGTTTTCAAGGTTGTACCTAACATTAAAATAATTTATATTTACATCGTGAATTTATTTGAAAGATTGTCTTGATAAAATAAATCATTGATAGAACTGTAAAACTAAATGATTTTAATTTCAAAAAAATAATTTAGATTTCATCAAAGAAACTTGAAAATTAAATACTTACCTGTTATCTTTAATTAATTAATTAATTAATATCACTAATAACAAAAGTATTCATGAAATCGAGAATAACACAGGAAAGAACAGTTAATCAATTTTTTATGGATAAACATTCGTTGTCTAACCTGTGCAATATTTGATACAGGGACAAATCATTTGGAAATAAATAAAAAATACATAAAATGATAGAACACGAGAGTTTTTATTTTTTACTGTACAAATAAGCTGTTGCGAACTGAGACACCATCTTTTTAAAAAATAGCATTCCAAAAATACATTGACCGAAAAAAGAAATTAAAGAATTCAAGGTTTTTAACCTTGAAATTTTAAATTACCCTCGAGCTGATATCATAATTTTTGGGTATCACGAGGCAACTGTTTAAGAAACGGTACAAGGCTAGGATCATACGACTTTTTCGATTTATATAAAAGTAATTCTATTCTTTTAAGTTAAAGCTTCAACTGTATTGTTGAAAATTATCTTTAATAATTAAACATATGAATATTTGGTTTAAAATGTATGTATGTTGGTTAAAATTACTTTTTTAACAGCGTATTAAC
>JAAAKG020177485.1:0-26480 GCA_010014905.2 Druon quercuslanigerum | reverse complement strand
AGCACGAGTGGTAGTAAAAATCACTGCTGACTATGAAAAGTGATTACTTGCTCAAAAAAGGAGCAAGAAACTATTTTCTAAATCCGTTGGAAAGATTATATGAGTGTGTGTCAAATGGTCCCTGAGGAAGATATGTTTGACCTTTTCACGACAATATACCCTACATCGGAATTTATCTACGCGGCTAGCGTGAGTGGTAGTACAAATCTCTGCTTACTTTCTAAACGTGATTACTCATTCAAAAAAGGAGTGGGAAACTTTTTTCAAAATTCGTGCAAAAGCATTATATGCTTCTGCATCAAACAACTCCCAATAAAGATCTATTTGACCTTTTCTAATAATATGCTCTGCCGTCGGAAATTATCTATGCGGCTAGCACGAGTGGTAGTAAAAATCACTGCTGACTATGAAAAGTGATTATTCGCTCAGAAAAGGAGAAAGAAATTTTGTCCAAACCCGTTAAAAGTTTCTAAAATTCTACGCCAGACGACTTATAATAAAATATGTTTGAGCTTTTAAAGGTAATATGCCCTACTGTCGGAAATTATTATCTACGCGGCTAGCGCGAGTGGTAGTAAAAATCACTGCTGCCTTTGAAACCTGATTACTCGTGCAGCAAATAAACGGGAAACTTTTTTAAAAAATCGTCAAAGGCTGATACAATTCGGCGTCAAATGACGCTAATAACTTTTTTAAGAAAACCTTTAAGATGCTTATGAAATTCTGTGGCAAGTGAACCCTGATTAAGAATCAAGAATTTCTCAAAATTTGCACGAGTTGAAGTTAAGGTAATTGGAGAAATTCTTGATTTTTTACAAATTTATCGCAGGGAATATTTCTTTGAAAAGAAAAAAAATATCTCTTTTAGAAGCTCTTTAAAGCGAAATATAAAAAAAACATTTTCAACAGATTTTAAAAAAATAATCTCGCTTCTTTTTTGTCTATGCATGTAGATAATTTACGACGGCAGTTTTATTTAAATAGCTGGAAAATAAACACATGCACCCAGTTATTATTTTCTTTGTATAACTTGATTTGTAAATTAAAATGTAAACCTGGTTGTCCAGTATGCAGAAAAAGCGTAAACAGCGAGAATTGTACGAGAAGTTTATTGTTGCGGGAAATGTACGTGAAATGTGCGAGACTTTATTTTTAAAGTGGGAAACGGAAACTTTATTTTTATTTTTAATCACTGTATTTTCTTTAAATTTTTGACCAAAAAGTACAAAAAGGCTTAGGAATGATTAAACGATTCAAAATGGCTTTTTTGTGGAACATTAATTTTTATAACTGACAATTTAACTTTCTATTTTTGGTTTAAAATGTATCGTTTTTAGTAGTAAATTCAACTATTTGTTTAAAAAATTCACACATTTTGTTAATAAATCGTATTTTTTTATAGAAAATTAATGTTCATAGTTAAAAATTCGTATTTTTGTTGACGATTCGATATTGTAGCTAAAGATATCTATTGCTTCGGGAATTTAATTTAATTTTTAAAAATTCCACCTGTTTTGTTCAAGATATAATTGGATTTTTAAAAATCCAATTGATTTTTTTATAAATTTATCTATTTTCTTCAAAACTTCATTGTTTAATTGAACATTCGTCTTTTTGGATGAAAAATTCTTACTTTTTGATTGAAAGCTCAACATCCTTCTGAAACATTCGTCTTTTTGACCTAAAAATTTAATTTTTAGGTTGAAATTTTAACTATTTTGTTGAAAATTAGGCTCCTAGGTTTAACATTTAACTAATTTATTAGGAATTTGTTTATGGTTTTGTTTGAAATATAAACTATTCAAATTTTTTTTAGATTTCATTTTTTTTAATTATCGGGTTTCTAATGAATTTTTTAGTTTGAAAATTAAACTATTTGGTTAAAAATTAATTTTTTAGTTGAAAATTCAACTATTTTTTACTATATATAATGGAAATTCAATTAACTTGTTAAAAGCTTAATTTCTTTTAATTAGTCTTTTTGAGAGAATATTCCACTGCTTTGTTACAGATTTGTCTATTTGGAAAGAAAATTCGTCTTGCGGATTGAACATTTATTTTTTTAATCAGTTGTATTCTAATGTATTAAATTATTTGGTTGAAAATGTGATAATTTCTGTTCGAAGTTTATCCTTTTTGAATGAAAAATTGAACTGACTTGTGGAAAATTAATCTTTATGACTTAAAACTGCAAATTTTTGGTTAAAATCTGATTTTTCTCGTCGAAAATTGAACCATTGTGATGAAAATCATCTTTGTAGGTAGAAAACTTAAGTATATACATTTATATATTTATATATTATATATTTATATAATTAAATATATTATATTAATTAAATATTTATATTTATATATTTACAGATGCAAATATATTTTGTTAAAAAATTTAATTATTTTGTTGAACATTCAATCTATTGATTCAAAATTTACCCATCCGGTCGAAAAATCTTTTTTTTTTGTTGTTTAAATATCAGCTATTACAGTTTTCGTTGAGAATTTATCTTTTTGTTAAAACTTTAAACATCTTCTAAAAAAATAGTCTGTTTCTTCGGAAATTTTATTATTTGGTTGAGAATGCAACTTTTAGGGTCAAAAATTATATTTTTTTTTTTGAAAAATGCATTGTTCTTTTGGTTTATAAATTTAAGAGAAAAGTAATATTCTTGGTCTGAAATAAATAAATGAATTTTAAAGTAAAAATTTTTAATTTCATGGTGTTTTGTGGCCACCCTGTAGTGATAAACAACGCTGAAAAATTATGAAATTTTCTGAAGGTATAGTTCATGCTACGAGTAGATGGGAAGTATCAGTTTTCTTTCCGCGTTTTTGTTACACGTTCGCGTTAGCTGATAGCTTTAACTATTACTTGTAGCAACGCAATATTATCTCATGCTGAATCGCGCGATTACTCAACAGACTTTACTTTTTTATTTCGCGATCGCGATCGCGATAGACGTGCGAAATCGCGATATTCAAAAGCATGAACATCAACTTGCTATGTACTCTCACTGTAGAGTAAACCAGTACGAGGTGAATACCACACCCAGAAAAAAGTTTTGTTGAATCAAAGAAACTCTCTTTAAATCAAAGAAATTTTAGCATTGATATACACTACATTCGGAAATTATGAGATCGACAGACGCAAGCACTATTAAAAATCACTCCTGGCTTTGAACGACGATAAATCAGCGAAAAAAGATGACAGGGCATTTAAAAAAAAACAGTTTGAAAGCCTATGAAATTCCACGTCTACTAATGTCAAACAGATTTTTTTATCTGCTGAAGAGAATACAGCACGTGATAAGTTTTTAAAAAAAATTCTAGATTTTCTAAAATTTTGTACCTCGACTTCAACTTTTAGCATGACCTAGGAAAATTGTTGCAAAAATCTGAAAATGACACGAAATAGAGCTTGAAATTTTATCGCTAATTTAAGCCAAAGAAACTTAAAAAATCCTTATCAGTTCCCGAGATACGATTAAAAATGTTCAATCGTACATGAGTTGAGTTTTAGCTGACGATCACTGTTCGCGGCCGGTTTGCTGCTCGCCTCCTTCGTTTAGACAGGACCGAATAGACCACGCACAGAGGTAATGCTAGATTGGGCCTTTATTTTGTAATTTTGATAATCGAAAAATGAAATAATGAGCGAGTTATTTGTGTAAGAAAAATGTTTGTGTAAAGGAAAATAATAAACTACTTATTAGAAACTTATTAGAAATTCACTTTTAATATTTTTCAGTGTTTTTCATAGAAATAATTTATGCAGAATTTGATAAAGTTGATAACAATTTTAAGAAATAAAAAAAACTGTGCATTATTTTTTTATTCTTTAATATGGGGATAATTCTGAATTGAAATAGTTGTAAATAATTTAAAAAAACAATAAATAATTTTTAAATTTACATTAATTTAAACTAAAAATTACTGTCGAGCAGAATCAAAAGTATAAGAGAGCACCAATCAAGCACCACTTCTGTGTGTGGCCTATTCGGTCCTGCCTCAACGAAGAGGGCGAGGAGCAAACCGGCCGAGAACAGTGAAAAAACTCAACTCAGGTACGATTGAACATTTTTAATCGTATCTCGGGAACTGATAAAGATTTTTTAAGTTTCTTTGGCTTAAATTAGCGATAAAATTTCAAGCTCTATTTTGTGTCATTTTCAGATTTTTACAACAATTTTCCTATGTCATGCTAAAAGTTGAAGTCGAGGTGTAAAATTTTAGAAAATCTAGAATTTTTTAAAAGTCTTATCACGTGCTGTATTCTCTTCAGCAGATAAAGAAAATCTGTTTGACATTACTAGACGTGGAATTTCATAGGCTTTCAACCTGTTTTTTTTAAATGCCCTGTCATCTTTTTTCGTTGAGTCATCGTGGTTTCAATCCAGCAGTGATTTTTAATAGTACTTGCGTCAATCGATCTCATAATTTCCGACGACAGTGTACGTTTCATTTTTTAATCGATTTAAAGAAATATTTCGTTAATTTAAACGGAAAATTTCTTTAAATTAAATAAATATTTCGTTTCTTCAAACCAAATATTTCTTGGAATTAACGAAATATTTGATTGCTTCAAATGAAAAATTTCTTTAAATTAAAGTTAATTAAAGTTAAAGTACATTTCTTTAAATGAAATAAACGTTTTGATTGAAAACAGAGAACAGGTTAGTTTAAAATGAATAAACATTTTCTTGGAATCCAATAATGAATTATAAATAAATTGGCTTCCTCATGAAGCAAATAATTCCATTCACTTTAAAACGATAATAACTTTAATTAAAAAAGAGCAAATAGCAAAAAATATTGTTTTTCTTCGCATAAGAATATTTATTGAATAATTGGATTCGACAACTCGAGTTTCAAGAAACTTGCATGGTCTGTTTGTTCACCTGAGGAAAAAAATTTATTTTAATATTTTTTGTGTGTAAATAAATTTTATTCTTTCCTAATTTGCAATTTTTCACGAAAATTTAAGACAATAAAATTAATTGTGATGAAATTGTGCACATGAGGTTAACGTAAAATAATCAAACTGATTTGTTCTGGGCAATCTCGTGGCACATTAGTAATGTGGATTAAAAAAATCTTTCTTTGATTCAAAGAAATAATTTGCTTATTTAAAATAACTGACTCTAAGGAAATTGTTTCTTTGATTGCTCCGAGTAACTGTTTTGGATCAAAATAATTATATGTTGAATCAAAAAAATCATTTAAACAAATAATTTATTTAAATAGAAGAAATTACGTAACGACATTTATTGAAATCAAATACATTTTCGTTTAATGTAAAAATATTTGTATGTTGAATCAAAAGAACCTAGTAAAAAAAGTTTTTTTTTTTAATTTAAAATGAACTTTTTTCTGGGTGCAGCACGAGGTCATTAATGGGAAAAAGCGACTGGGTTTTGAAACGAAAATTCTTTACTATTTTTTGTGGGTCATAATATTGAAAACGATTTTTAACATCATCCTGTTTACCACTTACTTGCTATCTTTAATTGAAAAATCTAAAAATGTTTTTTCTTACGGATTATTATTTTGTTGAAAATTGTTTTTTTGTTGAAAATTAATATTTTTATTTGAAAGTTCATATTTTGTATTAAAATATGAACAACTAGGTTTTAAAGGCGAACTAATTTGTTAAAAATTAAAAAAAATGTCCTTTTCTAAAAAGTCAACTTTTTGGTTGAGAACTCTTACATTTTTTTTAAATTGGTCTTTTTTGTTTGAAAATAATGTTTTTGTTTCAAAATGTATCTTATTTAGGTAGTAAATTAATATTTTTGTTTGAAAATTCTTCTTTTTAAGTTGAAAATTCTAGTTTTTGGTTCAGAAATCTTGAGTTTTATTAAAAATTCGTATTTTTGGTAGTAAATGAATATTTTTGTTTAAAAATTCATCATTTTTAGTTGAAAAATCCACTTTTGCCTTGAGAACTCTTGAATTTTACTTAAAATTCGTCTTTTTTAGTAGTAAATTAATTTTTTTTAAATTCATCTTTCTTTCTTGAACATTCAACTTTTTTGTTCAAAAATCTTGAATTTTGTTAAAAAGTTGTTTTGTTTAGGTTGGAAATTATTATTTTTGTTAAAAAATTTATCTTATTGGGTAAAAATTATAAAAAAAAGTTTTTAAAGTTGAACTACTTTTTTAAAAATTAAAAAATTAAATTTCCTAAAAATTCAATGTTTTGGTTGACAATTTTAGAATTTGATTGAGAATATTTTTTTGCAGTAAATTAATTTTTTTGTTTATAAATGCATATTTTTAGTCAAATATATAATTTTTTGGTTGAGGATTCTTGAAATTTGTTAAAAATTCGTTTTTTTTTGGCAGAAAATTAATGTTTTTGTTCAAAAATTCCCCTCTTTGGTTATAAATTTATTTAATGTTTGTAGATTTGCAATTTTAGTTAAAAAATCATTTCCTTGGTTGGAAATTGGACATTTTTTGAAAATTCCTTTTTTTTGGTTGTAAAACGACTTTTATAATTGAAAATTTACCTATTTCCTTTTTGTTCGAAAATGGTTATTTTCTAAGTAAAACTTCAACTTACAGTTAAAATTAAACTATTTTGTTAAAAATTCGTTTTTTTTTTGTTTAACATTAATCTAGTTTTTTATTAAATTCAAATTTTAGGTTGACAGTTCTTGTGTTGTATTAGAAATTCGTCTTGTTGGTATAAAATTATCTTTTTTATGAAAATTTAATATTTTTAGTTTGATAAACGAACTGTTTCGTATAAAAAATTTGTCATTTTGTCTTTAATTTTTAATATTTTTGATAGAAAATTCGTTTAATTATAATTGAAAATTTTTTTTTTAAACTAAAAGTTTAAATATTCTATTTTTGGGTTAATATGTAACTTTTTTAGTTAAAAAATTTAATAATACTCGGATAAACTATCACAAAAAATTATATTAATTAATGTGAAAATCATTTTTTTATTTTCATTTTTGATTTATTACCCAAGTTTATAATTCACCACAGGGTCACCGGTCAACCTAAAATTGGTCTTTTTTTTATTAAAAATAATCTTTTTGATTAAAAATAATCTTTTTGATTAAAAATAATCTTTTTGTTTAAAAATTCATCTTTTTTTGGTAGTGAATTAATATTTTTGTTGAAAAATTCTTCTTTTTTAGTTGAAAATTCTAGTGTTTTGGTTCAGAAATCTTGAATTTCGTTAAAAATTCATCTTTTTGTAGTAAATGAATCTTTTTGTTTAAAACTTCATTTTTTTAGTTGCAAACTAATTTTTTTTTTTAAATTCATCTTTCTTTCTTGAAGATTCAATTTTTTGTTGAGAAATCTTGAATTTTGTTAAAATTTCTCTTTTATAATTCATCATTATAATTCACCACAGGTTCACTATAAACTCACGCAAAAAATCAGTACAAACCTAAAGTTGGTTTTTCTTGAATCAAAATAATCTTTTTGTTTAAAAATTCATCTTTTCTTGGTAGTGAATTAATCTTTTTGTTAAAAAATTCTTCTTTTTTAGTTGAAAATTCTAATTTTTTGGTTCAGAAATCTTGAATTTCGTTAAAAATTCATCTGCTTGTAGTAAATGAATCTTTTTCTTTAAAAATTCATTTTTTTAGTTGCAAACTAATTTTTTTTTTAATTCATCTTTCTTTCTTGAAGATTCAAATTTTTTTGTTGAGAAATCTTGAATTTTGTTAAAATTTTTTTCTTTAGGTTGAAAACTAACATTTTTGTTTAAAAATTTATCTCAGTAGGTAAAAATTTAAAAAATATTTTTTAAAGTTGAACTACTTTCTTAAAAATCAGAAAATAAAATTTCCTAAAAATGCAATTTTTTGATTCCGCATTCTTCAATTTGATTGAGAATATTTTTTTTGCAGTAAATTTATCTTTCTGTTTAAAAATGCATATTTTTTAGTCAAATATTCAACTTTTTGGTCAAGGATTCTTTAATTTTGTTAAAAATTCGTTTTTTTGGCAGAAAATTAATGTTTTTGTTCAAAAATTCCTCTCTCTGTGGTTATAAATATATTTTATGGTTGCAGATTTACAATTTTAGTTAAAAATTCATGTCCTTGGTTAAAAATTGGACATTTTTTTTTAAATTCCTTTTATTTGGTTGAAAAGTGACTTTCATAATTGAAAATTTACCCATTTTCTTTTTGTTCGAAAATGGTTATATTCTAAGTAAAAATTCAACTTACAGTTATGATTAAACTATTTTGTTAAAAATTCGTTTTTTTGTTTAATATTAATCTAGTTTAGTTTAAAATTCAAATTTTGGGTTGACAGTCCTTGTGTTGTGTTTGAAAATTCTTCTTTTTTAGTTAAAAATTCTAGTTTTGTGGTTCAGAAATCTTGAATTTTGTTAAAAATTCGTCTTTTTTAGCAGCAAATTAATTTTTTTTAAATTCATCTTTCTTTATTGAAGATTCAAATTTTTGTTGAGAAATCTTGAATTTTGTTAAAACTTTTTTCTTTAGTTTGAAAATTAATATTTTTGTTTCAAAATTTATCTCAGTAGGTAAAAATTTTAAAAATAGTTTTTAAAGTTGAAATACTTTCTTCAAAATTAAAAAAAAATTTCCTAAAAATTCAATTTTTTGGTTGAGAATTCTCGAATTTGATTGAGAATATTTTTTTTGCAGTAAATTAATCTTTTGGTTTAAAAATGCATATTTTTTAGTCAAATATTCAACTTTTTGGTTGAGGATTCTTGAATTTTGTTAAAAATTAGTTTTTTTGGCAGAAAATTAATGTTTTTGTTCAAAAATTCCTCTCTTTGGTTATAAATATATTTTATGGTTGTAGATTTGCAACTTTAGTTAAAAATTCATTTCCTTGGTTGAAAATTTTGATTTTTTTTTTTAATTCCTTTTATTTAGTTAGAAAGTGACTTTGATAATTGAAAATTTACCTATCCCCTTTTCGTTCGAAAATGATTCTTTTTTAAGTAAAAATTCAACTTTCAGTTAATTTTAAACTATTTTGTTAAAAATTCGTTTTTTTTGATTAAAATTATTCTAGTTTAATTTAAAATTCAACTTTTGGGTTGACAGTCCTTGGACATTCGTCTTGTTTGTATAAAATTAACTTTTTTATCCAAATTTAATATTTTTAGTTTGATAAATGAACTGTTTTGTATAAAAAAATTCGTCATCTTGTCTTGATTTTTTAATATTTTAGTTTAAAACATGACCTATTTGGTAGAAAATTCGTTTAATTATAATTGAAAATTATTATTTTTTAACTAAAAGTTTAAATATTCCATTTTTGGTTAAAAATGTAACTTTTTTAGTTAAAAAATTCAATAATACCAAGATAAACTGTCGCACAAAATTATATTAATTAATGTGAAAATAATTTTTTTATTTTAATTGTTGATTTATTACCCAAGTTTATAATTCACTACAGGGTCACGTATACAATATAGGCATATTGCCAATTTGACTCACTATGAACACACGCAAAAAATCAGTACGAACCAAAAATTGGTCTTTTTTTATTAAAAATAATCTTTTTGTTTACAAATTCATCTTTTTTTGGTAGTGAATTAATCTTTTTGTTTAAAAATTCTTCTTTTTTAGTTGAAAATTCTAGTTTTGTGGTTCAGAAATCTTGAATTTTGTTAAAAATTCGTCTTTTTTAGTGGCAAATTAATTTTTTTTAAATTCATCTTTCTTTCTCGAAGATTCAAATTTTTGTTGAGAAATCTTGAATTTTGTTAAAATTTTTTTCTTTGGTTTGAAAATTAATATTTTTGTTTAAAAATTTATCTCAGTAAGTAAAAATTTAAAAAATAGTTTTTAAAGTTGAAATACTTTCTTCAAAATTAAAAAAAAATTTCCTAAAAATTCAATTTTTTGGTTGAGAATTCTCGAATTTGATTGAGAATATTTTTTTTGCAGTAAATTAATCTTTTGGTTTAAGAATGCATATTTTTTAGTCAAATATTCAACTTTTTGGTTGAGGATTCTTGAATTTTGTTAAAAATTCGATTTTTTTGAAGAAACATAACGTTCTTGTTGAAAAATTCCTCTCTTTGGTTATAAATATATTTTATGGTTACCTTAATAGGAATATTAGTTCACAATTTTTCCTATTAAGGTAACTATTTGGATCGATCGGAGAAAGTATTTTTGCTTCTTAAATTATTGAGAAGTTTGAATTTTTATTATTTTATGGTTATCAATTTGCAATTTTAGTTAAAAATTCATTTCCTTGGTTGGAAATTGTATTTTTTTTTTAATTGCTTTTATTTGGTTATAAAGTGACTTTGATCATTGAAAATGTACCTATCCCCTTTTTGTTCGAAAATGCTCCTTTTTAAAGTAAAAATTCAACTTTCAGTTAAATTTAAACTATTTTGTTGAAAATTCGTTTTTTGTTTAAAATCATTCTAGTTTAGTTTAAAATTCAACTTTTGGGTTGACAGACCTTCGAAATTCGTCTTGTTGCTATAAAATTAACTTTGTAATCCAAATTTCATATTTTTAGTTTGATAAATGAACTGTTCTGTATAAAAAAATTCGTCATCTTGTCTTGATTTTTTAATATTTTTGCTTAAAAAATGACCTATTTGGTAGGAAATTCGTTTGAATATAATTTTAATTTTTTTTTTTAATTAAAAGTTTAAATATTCCATCTTTGGTTAAAAGTGTATCTTTTTTAGTTAAAAAATGCAATAATACCCACATGAACTGTCACATAATATTATATTAATTAATGTAAAAATAATTTTTTAATTTCCATTGTTGATTTATTACCCCAGTTTATAATTCACCACAGGGTCACGTATACAATATAGGCATATTGTCAATTTGACTTACTATGAACACACGCAAAAAATCAGTACAAACCTAAAATTGGTCTTTTTTGATTAAAAATAATCTGTTTGATAAAAAATAATATTTTTGTTTAAAAATTCTTCTTTTTTAGTTGAAAATTCTAGTTTTTTGGTTCAGAAATATTGTATTTTGTTAAAAATTCGTCTTTTTTTGTAGCAAATGAATCTTTTTGTTTAAAAATTCATATTTTTTAGTTGCGAACTAATTTTTTTTAATTCATCTTTCTTTCTTGAAGATTCAAATTTTTTGTTGAGAAATCTTGAATTTTGTTAACATTTTTTTTTAGGTTGAAAATTAATATTCTTGTTTAAAAATTTATTTCAGTAGGTAAAAATTTTAAAAATAGTTTTGAAAGCTGAAATATTTTCTTTAAAATTAAAAAAAAAATTTCCTAAAAATTCAATTTTTCGGTTGAGAATTCTTGAATTTGATTGAGTATATTTTTTTTGCAGTAAATTAATCTTTTTGTTAAAAAATGCATATTTTTTAGTAAAATATTCAACTTTTTGGTCAAGGATTCTTAAATTTTGTTAAAAATTCGTTTTTTTTTGGCAGAAAATGAATGTTTTTGTCCCAAGATTCCTCTCTTTGGTTATAAATATATTTTATGGTTGTAGATTTGCAATTTTAGTTAAAAATTCATTTCCTCGGTTGGAAATTGGACTTTTTTTTGAAAGTTTTTCAGTTAAATTTAAACTATTTTGTTAAAAATTTTTTTTTTTTTTTTTTTTTAAATTAATCTAGTTTAGTTTAAAATTCAGCTTTTGGGTTGACAATCCTTTGAAATTCGTCTTGTTGCTATAAAATTACCTTTTTAATCCAAATTTCATCTTTTTAGTTTGATAAATGAACTGTTTTGTATAAAAAATTCGTCATTTTGTCTTGAATTTTTAATATTTTTGTTTAAAAAATTAGCCACTTAGTAGAAAACTCGTTTAATTATAGTTGAAATTTGTTTTTTAACTAAAAGTTTAAATATTCCATTTTTGGTTAAAAATGTATCTTTTTTAACTAAAAAATTCTATAATACAAAGATAACCTGTCTCATAAAGTTATATTAGGCACATTTCAACACTTAATGTAAAAATCACTTTTTTATTTTAATTGTTGATTTATTACTCAAGTTTATAATGCACCACAGGGTGAAGTATACAATATAGGCATATTGTCAAGTAGACTCACTATTAATACACACAAAAAGTCAGTACAAACGTAAAATCGGGTTTTTCCTAAATGTTATGTTACTGTAAAATGTAAATTGGTAACTTAATCTATGAATGATCCCTAAATGGAGAAATATTTTTGAATAATAATTTGGGTTTATTTTTTCATGAGTACGAGTACCATCTGGCATGTAATAAATTTGCCATCTGTTCATCATTTAGCAATATTATGACTAAATTTTTTCTGTCCATCTGGTACTGGTTTCCCCTATTTACTCCTGAAAGTAAAACGCGATTCGCTTCGCGGTTTTTACAAAGTGCACTTGGAATTCTTTTGAGTCATGCAGCAGCAGACCATAAAGTTCTTTACGGCCCTCGCTAGATCTTACAATGTGCGCTGGAGCAAATTGTAATAGTAATGCAAATTTAGGTGACCGGGTGAGTCACCTCTGTTTAGGTGGAATGAAATAATTTTTCCTATAATTCGGAGAAAAAAGCCTAATTTAATGGCTGCACTTTCTATACGCAAACTTCAAAGTCTTGTCGTACCGAAGCGACGCACAGCATATAAATCTTGGCGGATTTCAATGAAAAAAAAAGAATCTTCACTAAATTTCTAAAAAAAATTTGTCTTAAAGGATTTTAAAATTTATTTTTGTGTTCAATAATATATAAACAAAAAAGCGGGATAATTAAACTTTACATGAAGTACCTCTACACAAAGTACTTTAAGAGGGATGCTGCAGACTGCGGAATTACAGAAAGTCAGGGAATTTTAAAATGGTCGGGGGAAGTTATGTAATGTCAGGAAAAACCTGACAGAATCAGTGAATTTTCTATAAATTTAATTTTAATTTAATTTTGTTATTTTCTTGGATGTTAAAAAAAATCTGTTACAATGACATTATTTTTGGTTAAAAATTCAACTCTTTTGTTGAAAATTCATCTATTTTCATAAAAATTGCATCCTATTCGGTTGAAAATCACACCTATTTTGTTGCAAATTAATATGCCTGGGTTGAGGATTCAACAGTTTTTTCAAATTCGACTTATGATGAATGCAACTATGTTTGGTTTGATATAAATATTTTTTTATTCAAATAATTATTCATTATTTTAACTGACATTTTTTATTTCAAAATCAAAGTTTTTTGTTGAAATTTAACTTTTTTCGAAAAAATTTAAATATTCCGTGTTTTGTTGAAAAAGTATTTTATTTAGTTGAAAGTTTAACTATTTTGTTGAAATTTCCTGCATATTTTGAAAAACAATTTATTTCCATGGTTGAAATTTTATTTATTAGGTTAAAAATTTCTTTCAAAATACAAAAATTTGGTGTAAAATTTATCATTTTTTTCAAATTTTTCATTTTTGCTAAAAAGGGAACTTTTTCGTTAAACTTTTAATTATTTTGGTAAAAATGTATATTTTTGTGTCAAAATTTCGACGTTGTCATTAAAAATTCAAATTTTTGGGCTGAAAACTCAACCATTTTTCAGGTACATCGTCTTTTTGGTTTGAAAATTAGTTTATTCTGATTGAGAATGGATTTCTACTGTTTTTTATCAAAAATTAAAATATTTTTGGTGTAAATATCAACTCCTGGTCTGTTTGTTGGGAATTTGTTTTTATCGGATATTCATCACTTTGGTTTAAAATTCGACCATTTTGTTGAAAATTCCTTCTTTCTTGGTTGAAAACTTATCGTTTTACCTAGATATTTAATTATTCCATTTTCGGTTTAAAATTTATCTTTTTGAGAGGGGCTGTTGTCTCTACAAGCGTTTAAAATAAATTTATTTAAAAAAATTGTCGCCTAAGTGTAAGGTAACAATAAAATTGTTGAAAATTTATAAAAAATTAAGAAAATTATGAACAATTCGTTAAACTAGTATAGACCATAGGCAGATCAATAGACGTAAGACACTAATACACCAAATTTGTGTATCAGAATAAACTAAAGTGATTGATACACTTTTTATTTTCTTTAAATATATCTAATCAACAGCGAGTTTACTTAAATAATTTGTTCAGAGTTAAATAATCATATTGATGAAATGGTTCATTTTCTCGCTGTACTTGTGTATATATTGTTACCTTTATTAAAAAGTTTTTAAATTCACAAGAAAAATTTATCTTAACAATGACGTTTGCAGTTTAATTTTTTCTTACTTTCGCTGCTTACAATGTTTTTTAAATTGATGAGTTTTAATAAATTATGACTTTTTTCCGGGAAAAAATTTTTATAACTCTTTTGTTTCTAATTTTAAAAGTACATTTTTCTATGGCTTCATTCGTTAAGATAATTGGTTTAAAAAAAATTGTTGTAAATAGATAATTATATTTTACGATTATTTACTTTTTTATAAAATTAAGAACAGTGAAGTTGTAGTAAATGTTATGTGAAATAATTACGTTTTCAGTTTTTGAAAAATCAAACGAAAAAAATTATAAATGAATTTAACACTAAATTTTGATATTTTGAAAGAAATTTTTAACCTAATAAATAAAATTTAAACCATGGAAATGAATTTTTTATGAAAATATGCAGGAATTTTAATCGAAATAGTTAAATTTTTAACTAAATAAGATACGTTTTCAACAAAACACGGAATATTGGAATTTTCTTGAAAACAGTTAAATTTCAACAGAAATAAAAAAATTTTATATAAAATGATGAATAATTATTTGAATTAAAAAAAATTATTAAGAAATTATTAAATTATTAATTACTTCTTAAAAATTGGTAAGAAGTGACAGTAGGAAAAAATTCAATCACAAGAACTATTGTTAAAATAACTATTTTTCTTAAGTTTTAAACTTCTACAATGCAACTTAATTTTTTTATTTTATAAAAAATCACTGCTATTATTATTTTAAATATAAAATCATATAAAATTTTTCTTTTCCAGAGACCTGATTTTACTGATCCCGAAAAATAACTTTTCTTGAATAATTAATTTATAACATTATAAATAATTTTTTAAATAATTTTTTGTACACTGAAAATTAATTCTAGATAGATTTGGCACAAATGTAAGTCCCTCATTGATAATTTTGAAAATCTTAAAAAAATTGTACTTCTGAAAATTAAAAAAAAATATCAACTTTGGTGCTGAGTTAAAAATTATTAAAATTGTTAATCACAATTGCAAACATATTATTATTATTTTTAAAAATGGAAAAAGTTTTTGTTAAAAAGAAGTTCAAATCCAATAAAGGTTAAGTTCGTTAGCCAGCCATTCTTGATAAAAATTCAAAAAGTTAGAGTATTTTTAAAATTTTTGAGACCACTTTTTTAAGGTGCAAAAATTCTATGTATGGTCATGACACAAAAAGGCAAACAATTTATTGTCCAGACAATTTCATAAAACAAATTATTAGAATTATGGGACTTAAGAAAATTTAAAAGAAAAACAAAAATTACAATTTGAAACAAACAATTAGCAACAACTTTGTAGCAACGTAAAGAATGGGTCCTTATTGTATTTTTTGCTCTTTGAATTTTGTTGAAAAATCGAAATTTTTTGATAGGAAAAACGACGGAAGATACAAAAAAAATTAATAAACAGAAGTTGTAAACTAAAAAAAGATTTATAAGTTTGTTTTAAATCACTTTTTGATCGGACGCGTATTTCTTATTTTAATCGTAGAAAATAACATTAAATTTTTTGAAATTGTGGAAAACGACACAAGCTACTAAAAAAGTTTAACAGAAAATATTGCTCATCCAAAAAAAAAAAAAAAATTTGTTATCAATCACTTTTTAACAGGATGCATCTTAGTTTTTGTTCTATTCGTAAAAAATAACATTAAATTTTTTAGTTTTTGGAAAAGCTACGCAAGGTACGAAATTATTTTTTGTTAGGACGTGTAGTTCTTTTTATTCGAAAAAAAAACAAAAAAATTTTTTAATTGTGGTAAAACAATGCAAGGTATGAAATTTTTAGGGTGGCTGAGAATAAAAATTAATAAAAAATAAGGAGAAAATATTCAAGTAATCTTGACAAATAAAATTTGTTCTTTATTTTGCAATATCAAAAGAAGCAGTACCAGACCAAGGTACAGGAATAAATATAATATACATATGATATAATATAATATGGAGTTAAACTCAATTTGAAAAAGTCTGCACTTTGGAAAAAATCGAGTGCGAAGCACGAGATACGTGATGAAAATGTGTTCGTTAAAGCCGATGGAGCTTTAACAAAAGAGAATTCACAATGACTAAATTACACGCGCGAGGAGAATTTTCCCGCTCAGTGGGAAAAGTTTTCTATACCTTCTTACAAAAATAGTACTTGAATACAACTTTTATGACGTTTCGAATATATATCAACCCGACTATATTTCTGAATTTTAATGTTATATTAAATCGACTTGTTTGTAAAGCTCTTGTTTCAACTGAAGAAAAAAATCAAAAATAAATAAAATTATTTAATAAAGAATGATAATAATGCTCTGTTTTGTTCTATGAATTAAGAAATTTGCACTGTTTACTCGTGTCGATCACCTGAACGAATGTGGTCATCCAGGTCCAGATGATCTGTTGATATATCAGCCCTCCCCTTCACGTTCCTTTTCCACTCCCACCGTCTAAAATTTAAAGATTGAACACATTTCTTTTTTGATTTCGCCACTCTGATTTTTTTAGAAAAAATAAATAAACATAAAGAAAATTTAAGAAAATTTAAATAAATTAATTAAATTTTTGAATGTGTTGTAAAAATACCTTCCAACATATATAATTTTAAAAATATAGATAAAATTAATAACGTTTTTTGTTTGATTTTTTCTCCAGAATAATTTTTTTGGTTTTGCATTAATGTATTAGTAGAGAGCATAGTAGGATAACAAATTTAATCAAAGTACATTTAATCAAAGTACCATATGGAAAATCTCTAATTCTAAAATGTTGAAATTTCGTTATTCCTAAATGAATAAGAATAATTTAATATAAATAATTAAATAATTATTATTTTAAACTCTTTCACTATTATTTACCCATCTATATTTTGAATCAGAAATCATAAAGAGGTAACAGAAGGGATATCCCTGTCCTTATTTAAAATTTTCAACAAATCCAACATAAAATCTATTACTATTTTTAAAACTCTACAAAAAAGTAAATTCATACATTTGTGGATAGCAGCCAGTCCCCTATTCTTCTTTTTTCCTTATTTCCCCCCTGTTCCGCTATTTTTCATCAAATATCCTGTATAATAAAATTGAAGATTTAAAGAAATTACCCATTTCCTTCTGTTGGAATTTTTTTATAACTTACTATTTAAGAGAAAAATTAAAAAGGAAATAAAGAAATAAATCAAATTTTGAATTTCAAGTTGACATTAAATTAATTTTTAATTAACATTAAATTAATAAAACCGAATATTGTATTGTATAATTTTATCGTTTTTTTTGCCTAAAGGATAAAATTAGTAAAATTTGAAATTTGGTCAATTTTTAAAATTTTATTTTTCAATCAACACCTTTTCAACGACGTGTGTACAATTTAGATGAAATATGAGAAATAATTTTGTTTAATAGATGAGTATTTCATGCTCCTCGAGACAAATTTTCAATATGGTATCATCAAAACACACACCAATTTTTTTATTTATTTCAAAAAAAGTTTTAATAATTATAGATAATAATATATTAAATTAATTACGCAATTTTTTCATTTCATATTTTTGGCGTAATCACGACACAGTTTTATTGTAAATTACAAAGATATTTTTGCATGCGACTATTCTTTTGTGAATACACACCTTTTTTTATAGTATAAGTAGAAAAACAACACGCGCACTGAGCGTTTGATTATTATTTTCTTTAGTCTGACACAATTTTTAAATTAAAATATAAAATTTATATTTACACAAAATTTTTGTAGTTGGTAGTAATCTATTATTAACTGCTACTAGCAATAGTATTTTCTGAAGAAATCACGAAGAAACCAAAATTTGTTTAAGATTGTGATTCTTTTCTTCAACATACCGTTTTTCTTTAAAATCATCGATTTTCAAGGGGAAATGCTATTTAAAAAAACATAAAATTGTATACAAATAACAAAACATAACCTTAAATTTTTCTAAATTGTGAATCAAGTTTGAAATTAAATTATTCTTGTTTAAAATAACTGTTATCCGATAAAAAACGTGAAGATAATCTTAAATTCTACAAAAAGATGTTATATTCTTTGAAATCTAATGTAAAAAGATTGAGTTCTACCATGGTGTAAAACCCCGACATAACCTAAAATTATTAAAAAGTTATGAATTTTTTTTGAAATCTAATTTTAAGAAAAAATGAAATAACTATGAAAAACTTGAATATGACATACAACTGTTCAAAAAATGAAAATTTTCTTTGAATTATAAATACATTTTTCTAATGACAATTTTTGGCATAAGATGCTTAAGTTTCTTAAAATTGTTTCAAAATTATGAATCTGTAAAATCTACTAATTTTTTCAAAAATGTCATCCGCTAAAAAATGCTCACAAACAAAATAAAAAAAATAATTGAAAGTTGTCATTTTTGAAATCTAATAATTTTAATTAAAGATTCTAAAATAACCTCAAATTGTTTAAAATTAAAAATATGGATGATTTTATACTAAAATTCTTTTTAAAACTCATTAATTTTGATGTTCTCAATTTCTGTTGAAAATAATCGATTTTTTGTGAAAAACTTTAGCCTACCCCATTATTGTTCAAATATTGTAAGTATTCTTTAAAATTTAATGATTTTTTGATAACCATAACATATTTAAACGGAAAACACTATAACGTAACACAAAAAAATGATTGTTGTTTTTGTTTACAGAAATTAATTTCCGATAAAAAATGTCAACATGACAAACAATTGCGAAAAAAATGGTAAATCTTCTTTGAAATCTTTATCGAGTTTCGGTAAAAAAATTCGAAATTGTGTATTTAATCGTTTTGAATGTTAATCTAAAAAATCTTATGATTGTTTTAAATAAAAATGTCATTTTTCTATGAAAAAAACACAAATTAAAAAAATTGAAAAAATTTTTTAATCTTCTTTCAAATGCAATTATTTTTGATTCAAATAACCGATTTCCGTGGCATAGCCTAAAATTGTTCAAAAATTGAAATTCTTCTTTGAAGTGTAATGCTTTTTATTTTAAAATGCCAAATTTTTATGTAAAACACTTACGTAATATAATATTGTTAAAAAACATTATGATTTCTAAAATCTAATAATTTTTATTAAAAAATGTCAATTTCCGATAAATCCATAACAAATCCAAAAAAGAAATTTTTTAAATATGATTCATCTTTAAAATATAATAGTTTTTATTGAAAATGGAAAATATAATGCATCATCAGTCATGTGCTACACGCTCGTGTCCTTTTCGAATTGAAGGGAATAAATAATTTTGAATAAAAAATAAAAATACCGAATAACTATTTATTTTTATTTTTTATAAGGTTATTCAAATATACTTTTTTAAGATATTTGAGAACATTTAAATATATTTTTGAAAATTTTAGAAATGGTTATTCAAAATTAGAACAAAATATGTAATTATCAACCAAATAGTAAAATTTTTGCGGACATTTTTCGTTGAGAAAAATGTAATTATTGACATTTCAATAGAAAATTTTTTATTTTAAATTAAAAGTTGTTTTATTCATCAAAAAAAGAAAAATTTTCAACATAATATTTGAATTCTCAAACTTAAAATAATAATTTTGAACCAGCTGTATTTTTAACCAAAAATATTAAATATATTTCAAATGAGATGACTTTTTACAAGCTAGTTTAATTTCTTGATCCAAAAATATGAATTTTCATCAGAAAAAGTTCATTTTCAATCAAGTAGTTTAATTCTTAACCAAAAATATTAATTTTCCACCTAAAATAACTTTAATTATTTTATTGGTTATTTGGTTACAAATGCAATTTTTTGTTGTCGAAAATTCACCAATTTCGTTAAAAAGTTATCTTTCATTTTTCTTGTTAAAAATTTAAATGATTTGTTGAATTTGAAATTAAAATTTTTGTAGAAATTTTGATTATTTGATTTAAAGTTCACATGTTTAGGTTTAAAGTTTAAATATTCTGATGAAACTTTAATTATTTTGTGGACATTTCTTTTTATTAATAAATTCGTCCTTATAGATTGAAAATTTAACTTTTGATAGAAAAGCCTTTTTTTGTTGCAAGTTAATTCATTGCAATTGGAAAGTCTACTATTATTTTTTTGCTTCATAATCTATCATTTTGATTAAGACAATTAATTATTTGGTTAAAAATTTTATTTCTTTTTTCGAAAATTCAAACTTTAAAAATTCTTTAAAAATTCTCGAAAAATATTGACATTTTGCAATAAAAAATAGACAAATCTAATATGATTGAATCAACAGTGTCACGTAAGAGAAAAAAATCTCTTACTCCTAAATAAGATAATTTTGTTTCTTTAAAATTTAAATTATAATTAGATATAACTTTATTTGTTAACCCAATTTGTGGTCCTTTCTAAAGTAATTGCATTTTAATTCATTGCGCTAGTATTTTTAAAAGAAAAAAAATTCCCCTGTCTTTTCCTACAATAGAACTGCTGAACCACTATTCACCCCTGAATGTGTCATTAATTTGAGTCAAATCTGAAATGATTAAAATCAAAATATAAAAATATATTTTTGAAATAAAAATAAAATATATTGTAATTAATATTTCGACACTAACGTAAGACCCGCGACGCTCGCGTACTGACGCCAGAAACTTTGCGACTATTATCCGTATAATATCTTTCGACAGAGTGCGTTTAGCTTGAAATAAAAAAGCGTAATTGACGCAAAAAATATAATTTTAATGGCCACTCTAATCCTGCGCATTGAACCACCACAAGTCCAGGAAAGCAGTTCACGCATAAACCAGACCACTCGAACGCTTTTAATTCTGGTTGCATATGAAATTGACAGTATTTTCCTGATATTTCCCTAACTGGTTTGTTAAGTAACCGAACTGCGGTTTCATGCATAATTAGTTTTTGAATACGCGCCTCTTTACGCTTGTCTGCAGAAATCTAAAACACAGCCAATAGAAATCTGTGTTTCGTAGGCGCGGTTTTCCGTCGCATTCACATACGTGAACGCATAACTTCTGGGTTGAATGTGGTTACTTGATTGAATGATTATAGGGTGAATTGATATCTATGCAGAACCTGTACCGGTGGCTGGTTCTTTCCTTCTTTTCTGGGTCTTTCTTAGTTATTTTGTTTACATTTTGACATTATGTACATAACTTGTTGTGCGGGTTCTCGAATCAGGTCATAAATGGCTGCTTAAGTGAATGTTAAATAACTTTAAAAATAGTTCTCACTTTCTTCGTAATGTGAGACTTCACACTCTTTCCCATATTCCCCACTTTCCTCCTTTTTAAAATTATTTTTTATTTTTATTGAAAGTTAATTCTTCTTATCTGAAAAGTCTACAGGTATATTTTTGGTTAAAAATTCATATTTTCATTTCATATCTCTTTTAGTTAAAAGTTTTACTATTTGTTAAAGATTGAACTGTTTTATTGAAAATTCTTCTTCTTGGATAGAAAATTTGTCCTTAAGGATTGAAAATTCAGATTTTCGTACAAAAATCATATTTTTTGGTAAATAGTCGATATTTTTTCTATTGTGATATTTTTGGCTCAGAATAAATATTATTTGATTAAAAAATCCACTTTTTTGCTTAAAATTTAACTGCTTTTTTAAAAATCCAAGTTTTCGGTTAAAAATTTATCTGCTTTTCCAAATATTATTCGTCTATTACGTACGAAAATTTGTCCTTTTTGACTGAAAATTCATCTTGGATGGAAAAGCAATATTGTTTGGTTAAAAGTTGTTTCTTTTTAAATGAAAAATGTACTGTTACATTTTTGGCTCCCAATTTACCTCTGTTGGTAATAACTTTTCCTATTTAGTTAAAAATCTAATTATTTTGTTAAAATTACATCTATTTTCTTTAAAAAATTATCTTTTTTGTCGAAAATTCAACTCTTCTGTTAAACATTCGTTTTTTTATAGAAAATTTGTCCTTTTGTAATTAAAACATTACTTTTCGATGAGTATCTTTCTTTTGCATTAAAAAGTTTTCTATTATATTTTTTATTTAGAATTAAAATCTTTTGGTTAAAGCTTATACTATTTAATTGGAAAGTAAATTCTTATTTTGAAAATTTAATGGTTTTGTTTAACATTCGTATTTTTGATTCAACCTTCATGGTTTTAATTTAAAATTTTTTGATTAAAAAAAGACCACAATTATATTTTTGTTTCAGAATTTATCTCTTTTAGTTTAAAGTTCTAGTATTTTGTTAAAGATTGACCGTTTTGCATGAAAATTAAACTGTTTTATTGAAAATTCTTCTTTTTGGATAGAAAATTTATTCTTTAGGATTGAAAAATTCAGATTTTCGTAAAAAAATCATATTTTTTGGTTATTAGTCGATATTTTTTAATCTACAAGTCTACTATGATAATTTTGGCTCAGAATAAATTTTTTTTTTTTCAAAAAATCCACTATTTTGTTTAAAACCTAACTGCTTTCTTAAAAACCCAACTTTTTGGTTAGAGATTTATCTGCTTTTACAAATATTATTCGTCTATTACGTTAAAAAATTTGTCCTATTTGACTGAAAATTCATCTTTGAAGGAAAAGCAATATTTTTTGGTTGAAAGTTGTTTTTTTTTTAAATAAAAAATCTACTATTACATTTTTGGCTCCCAATTTATCTCTTTTCGTCATAACTTTCCCTATTTAGTTAAAAATCTAATTATTTTGTTAAAATTACATCTATTTTGTTTAAAAAATAATTTTTTTCTGTTAAAAATTCGTTTTTTTATAGAAAATTCGTCCTTCTGTTATTAAAACTTTACTTTTCGATGATTATCTTTCTTTTGAATTAAAAAGTTTCCTATTTAGTCCGGGGGCTGGGTATGTTTCCGTATACGTTCAAAAGGCAAAAGATAAAAACCAGTTAATCTTATCCATTTTGACCTGCCGAATTTAATGATATCGGTTAATTTTACGAGCAGTGGATGGGTTTTGTTTAAAACGCAATTGTTTAAACAAATATGAAAAAATGGTGTTTTTAAACAAGACCAATTAAAAAAATGTGGACAATCATAAGCATAAAAGTTATCTTGTAATTTTTTTGGTAAATACGTATTTACAAAGTTATAAATTTTCAACGTTCAAAATTTGATGATTTTTGCAAACTTTGAGTATCGATTATACTTGACCTATTTAATATTTCTTTAAAATCAAAGGAGCAATTTGTTCTTTGAGAGTTCCTCTACCTATTCATTATACGCAACATTGGATTAACCAGTCGGAAGCCTAGTTATCGCAATTTACAAGTAGCGCCTTTCATGCGCGCGACAGTGCGTTTGGCACTCGAACAACGTCATGTTGTTGTTTAGAAGCCAAAATAAAGTGTTGTTCCTTTTGTTTGTGTCGAAAGAAATTATACATGTGAAAATAAATTTAATGAGCCTGATGAAAAAAACTGAGCAGAATAATATTTATATTTTATATATTCTGATATGTATGTACATTGTATGATATTTAGTTGCTAATAAAGCAATGTTTATATGTAATAAAATAATTATTTATTAAGAACTGATTAATTGACAGCAAAGAGTCGGGGAAAACTTCATACTCACTTCAGTAAGGTCGCCAGCCATAAGCGCCAAACGCACTATCGCGCGCACAAAAGGCGCTACTTGTAAATTAGGATAACTAAGCTCCCGACTGGTTAATTCAATGTTGTGTACAATGAATAGGTAGAGGAACTCTCAAAGAACAAATTGCTTCTTTAATTGTTAAAAAATATTCAATAGGTCAAGAATAATCGATACTCAAAGTTTGCAAAAAACGTCAAATTTTGAACTTTGAAAATTTATAACCTTGTAAATATGCATTTAACAAAAAATTATAAGAGAACTTTTATGCTTAAAATTGCCTATATTTAAAAAAAAATTTGTCCCGTTGAGAAAAACCGTTTTTTCATATTTGTTTAAACAATTGCGTTTTAAACAAAACCCATTCACTTCTCGTAAAACTAACCGGTATCATTGGATTCAGCAGGTCAAAATACATCAGATTAACTGGTTTTTATCTTTTGCCTCTTGAATGCATACGGGAACATACACAGTCCCCGGACTATATCCCTCTATCACGGCAATCAACGACAGTACGCTGCTCTTGTCTGCTCCCTCTGTCCTATAAGCTGACATATGCGCATGCACGGTCGCGTGTTTGATAGGATCAACCAAATTATTTGGTACGAACAACAACATTCTTTGGCACCAGTAACCGACAGTGCTCAACCAAAAATGTTGTTTAAGCCAAATATTATATTTTGTTAAGTATTACACCAACTACTTTCTTATTAATTACAACCAAATCTTTGGTGATCACAAACAAATTTGTGCAAAATGAACAACAAGCGGTTAAAAAAATTATTTTCTTTTCGTAACTTTATTTTATTCCCAGTGTCAGGATGTTTTAAAATATGATAAATTCTTGATATTTTAACGTCTAATTTGAAACGCTTCAATTAAAAATATTTATTTTTAGCGCAAAAATCGGAAAATGAGTAACTTTAAGTATTTGTTTACACTATGTACTAAAGTTTTTAGAACACATCTGTTATTAAAAATAAGAATTTATCATTGCTTACAATAGAAAAGTGCCAGTTAGTTTTTCTTTTAAACTGAAGATGAACCAGTAAATAAAAGAGGAATATTTTTCCGAGATTTAAGTGACCACCCTGTTAATTAACCTCGTTTTTCATTTATTTAATTCATTAACGTATATGTATATAAATATTTTTGGAAAACAGATATAAGTATTTATTTTGTGGGCAGTTGACAAAATAATTGGATACAACCTTATATGCTATGCATTATACTTCGTAGCTCAAAGAATAGGGGATCTGTTCAAGTTTCTTAATACTTTATCTTGCCGGGGAAACTAGTGGAAATAAATAGGTCCCTATCTCTATTTACACCATCCTTTGAGATAGAGAGGGAGACGGAGAAAATATGCGCCGAGTGGGGGAAACAGTTTTCCCTCGACTTTTTAAGACGAGGGTCATGCGTTTATTTTTCAATGTCATGATCCAGGGAGACATCTCTTGGCAACATTATTTATTTATGGTTTTTCGAGTTCGGGCGGAAACGCCCATCAGCCGCGTTGCGTTGTTCATGTAGGGTGAAATTCACTGGATCCGATGATGTAGAAAAAAAACCATAAACGTCTTTCGACTTAACGTTTAACGGACTTTCTTTAACGATATTTAAACTGGTTTGGGGTCGATTTTTACGCCGCAATTTATTAAACCGAATTTCAATGTACGGTTTTTATGTCAGAGCATAGCGACTTCCTGATTTACATTTTTCTACAGTTTTTGAGACTGCAAAAAAACTATATAGTTTTTTTAGGGTCATCAAATTTTACAGCTAAAAGATCACAATGTTGATCACTGCAGGGTGTCTACTAACTGGTATACCATAAAATAGCCAGGAATACAAAAAGCCAGGAAAACCCGGGAATACAAATTCAAAACAGGAATCACATTTAAAGTTTGGGAAAATACAATATTTGTTATTTTCTTGTTCAGAAGACAAATAAATTAAAATATTTATCCTTTTCTTAAGAAATTGTAGTCAAGAGAACTCGCATACATTTTTGTCAAAAACCTGTTTCGTTATAACACTGTAACATACATACTACTACATATTACTTTTAGTTGCTGTTTTAAAATATGAAGGTTTAAAAATATAATAATCGATGGGAGGTTGTATTTACCCTCAAAAATAAATTGATTTATCAACATTTCATCAAAAATTGAGTTAATCAGAAACTCCTACGAAATTTCAAAATATAACGGTTTAAATTTATTTAGGATAACTAAATTTTTTGAAAAAATATTTAGAAGTTTTAGAACTTTTGAAAAGAGATTCACGACAATAATTTTCATTTTGAGAAGATTTCAAATTGTTTCATACAAAATTTATATTTTTGACAATCTTGCAACAAAATGTAGAAGCAAAATTTTTTAATTTTTCAAGATTATAAACGTTTTGGGAATTTTATAATTCAGGAATTTAATTACTCGGAAATTTTATTATTCGGGAATTTTCTAATTCGGTAATATTATAAACTGTTCAGGAATTTAGTTTTTCGGGAATTTGTTATTCGAAAATTTTATAATTCAGGAATTTTATTAATTAAGAATTTTTCAGATCGAAAGTTTTATTATTTGGAAATTTTTCAATTCGTTAATATTATAAATTGTTTAAGAATTTTGTTATTCGCGAATTTTATTTTTTTGGAAATTTTCCAATTTGGTAATATTATAAACTAATCAGGAATTTTGTTATTCGATAATTTTATAATTCAGGAATTTTATTACTTAAGAATTTTTCATCTCGGCATTTTTAT
>JAAAKG020177474.1:0-26482 GCA_010014905.2 Druon quercuslanigerum | reverse complement strand
GGAAATTTAACAGATTTTAAAAGATTTCCGAAGATTTGAAGAGATTTAACAGAACACTTGGAGTTTTCGGAATGTTTTCAGTATGTTTTAGAAAGAATGAATGTTTATCGTAAAAAATTAATCATTCTGTTTGAAAATAGGATTCATCCGTTTAGTTAAGCATTCATCTCGTTTTTTGAAAATTGAACTATTTTGTTCAAATTTTAAATTTTTGAAAACGCAAACATTCAGTTTTAAAAAATCCTTCTAATGATTTAAAAATTGATAATTTCGTTAATCTTTTTTAGTTAAATATTTAACTTATTTGTTGAAATTTATAATGCCTTGTACAAAATTTCATTTTTTCGTTAAAAGGTTATCATTTGAGTTAAAAATTATCTTCCTGGATTAAAATTTCTCCTTTTTCGGTTAGGGATTATTTTCGTAGACTGGAAATGCACTAATGAAATGTACATGGGATTTTTTTGTAAGTAGTTAGGATTTTTATTTATTTTTTTTAGTTAAACTTGTTCTCGAGTAAGATTTTCGTTACCTCCTCAAAAGAAACGGTAAGACTTTATTATAACCCTTCACCTCCGAATTGTCTTTCACAATTTGTCGATGACCGCGTAGGAGTGTACCATATGTGCACGCGCACATATGGTAAACATTCCGTATCATATGGTACACTTTTTGAGTTCCATTTCCATAAATTTGTAGATATATTATATTATTATATTTACCAATAGAATTGAAAATAACCGCGAAAGGCAAGAGGAGAATAGAAACAATCCTCATCTTGTCAAATTGAACGGAAAGCTAATCAATGTATCACTGGAAATTTTTATTAACACTGTAACCATGGAAGATTTTAGTTCTTCATCGGACTATATAGTGTATTTTAAAGTCTTTATCTAATTGATTATAAGCGTCAAGGTTGTCGCACATGGATAATTACATTTGATTAGAGCAAATTTCTAAAAAGAACATTTTTTAAGTAAAGTCGTTAAAACTGATATCATAATGTATATAATTGTTTACGTAATACATATATCTATATAATTTTTTACAGGAACCCCATATCTCTGCCCTATTACTTAATAATGGCCATACCAGCGTATAAAATTACCACATTCACTTCTTCAATTTTTGTGAAACCTTCTTTTGTTGTATTTCCCATATCCGTTTCATTACCCCTGCTGCTTTTTCATCCCTTCTTTTAGATAAGCTCTATTATCTCCATTTGTTTGCAAGATATATCTCAAATATTAACTCTATTTTACTTCTTCTAACTTTATTCCCTTTTATCTTCCCGTCCATTCTTTTTGTCTCGCCCCTTCCCCTCTTTTTCTAAACCTCTATATATACCATCCCTTCTTCCCTGTCTGATACGGTGGCTCTATCTTGTTTTCCTCAACTTCTTTCCTCAAACTCTGCGACAAAACAGTTATATATACTTTATGCGGTGTTGGCATCAACGTCACACCCTATAATTTTTAACCCCCTCTCCTTAGCCGTTCTTTACTATTGAAATCACTACTCCTTCTTTTCATAACTCTTCCGGTACTCGTGAGGGTGTATGAGAGGTGGCAAACCCATATGTCTGATACATGAAATTCTTCGTTGGTTACTTCTCTACAGGCCCCCATAATTTTCAGTTACGTTTTTTGAATCCTTAAAAAATTATTCTCAAAACTCCAAAAAGCTCTGTGCATTTGAAATGTTTCTTTTTATTTTTAATTATTTTCTATGCATTTTTTAAAAATTATACACTGAATGAATACGACTTTATCCATCATAACATTAAATAAAACGAAAAATATGAATTTTTGATTAAAAATCTAGTTTTAGATTTTTTGAACAAAAAACAATTTTATATATTTAAAGCTGTTGAATGTATCTAAAAAATACGAATTCTCGACCAACCAAGATTTTGGATGAATTTCGAACAAGAAATTTCGTAAAGAATTACTTTTTTGATATGGATCGTACAATTTATAATATAAATAATATAATATAATTCTAACTTAAACCAGTGAATTTCCGTGAAGAATTATAAATTTCAAACAGGGAATTTTTGTGGAGAATTAAAATTTGACTTGGACAAGGGTAAGTTTTGACATTTTTGACTCTCGCTGAGATGTTGGTGATGAAGCCGATTGGACTACAAGAAAAATACGTGATGTACTTCAATGAATCCAATTTAAAACGCTTTAAATTCATAACATTTAAATAAAAAAATATATCAAATTTAGCAAAAACGAGTAATTTTTAAGCAGATGGTTAGCCGAAAATCTAGAAAAATACGCTTGGTTTGCCAGGTTTTATTTGTCTATGTCTCCTTTTTTTGTTTTTCATTTTTTTTGTCGCTAAAAATCGCTATGAGAGCTTTCGAATGTCGCGGTCTTGAGTGGCGAATCTCACCAGCTCATATTGCGTCATCGAGTAGAGTCTGTCGTCTCCTCCGCCTTAGCGAGGCTTCTTCTCCCTTGTGACCTTCGGCGTATACTTCTTCTGGCTTTACCTTCTGGATTATTGTATCTACTTACTCTTTGGCCGTCTGAGATCCACGACATGTCTCTGGTGAAAATGGACCAAGGCGATTACCAGCCTAATTATTTATAAAATTAGGTAATTTCGCCACCTTGAATATTTTATTTATAGCTGTTGATGCCGTCTCTCTTATCTATTTTTTTTGGGAGTCATGGAGTCCAAACTAACATCTGCCGTTCGAAGCATGGACTTCCGTTCTCCAATTCTCGCACAGGAGTGTATTCGGCCACCCCGCTAGCCTCGACTTTCAAGGTCCGCTTTTCCCGCTTTTCGAGAATACGGAAAGAATTTTGGTTGATGTTTTGATTTAGCAAGGCAAAGGAAGATACGAAGAAGAGAAGAAAAGGCGATAGGGCCGACCAATGGGAAACGAGCCTACATGGGAATCTCTCTCTGGACCGTAGCAATTAAAATTAGTCCTCTACGCAGGACACTTATTATTTCTCTCACTAAGCACTGCTTACAACGTTAGCGTACGTAGATTCAAAATTTTAGTCTAGTTTGCGAACTCAAGGTGCGTACCACGTGCTTCTCGATGACCCGCGGATTAACTACTATGTAAAGTGCTTTAAAATCTTCATACTTTTTTATATTTGGGCCAAGAAATTAAGTCCTAGAATATTTAAATGTTTTCTCAGTTTTCCAAAGTATTCCTGTAAAATTGTATTAGCAGAGATCGTTTCTCCTTTTCCCCTATCGATACTAGAAACTATAAAATAGCTCATCACTTATATCTTATAATTCCATTGTACTATACATTGTACTATTAGTATTTCAATTTTATTTATTAATTTTTCGTGTGAAGTAGTTATCGCTTTGAAATTGGCGTAATATAAGGATTATAGAAACTGTACTATGATAGAATCTTTATCGAAGCCACGGTCCATGTTATTGTGAATGTACACCTAAGTCCATTTATAACATTTATTTATTTGTGTTTGTTATATAGTTCGCTTATTTTTTTTCTTTTCGATTATGGCCCGTGTCCCTATTTGAAAAATTTTAGAGATTAGGAATTGTAGGGTTCGAAATTAACAATTCCATATTTCTGAACGGCTTAAAGTGGTTCGTTTTAAAAAAGTAGTTATTTAGGAAAGGGCAGGTTGTGCGCGACTAAGAGGACCACAAAATTCTACCATGAAAAAAATAGTGGCGTTACAAGATACTGTTGAAACGAAAAATGAAGTAGTTAAATATTCAAATAATAAAATAAAGGAAAACGAATTGTTGAATTTCAAAAAGAAGAATTACAGTTTCGCAGGCTAATTGTAAGGCGAAGGAATTTGTCTTCGGGCCTTTGGGATAGAGCAACTTAAAACATCCGCGTACATAGTATTCCTTGCACATGTTCCCATGCAAAAGGGTAAAATTAACTAAATTACAAGAAATATGCGTTACTCTTTTTAGAAAATTTTAAAATATTTCTTTAATCCCTAAAACGTTGTTCAAAAATCAAATTATAAACTTTAAATTCTTAAGAAATATAAAAAATACATAATAACTAGGTTGAACCAAAAATGCATGCCACAATTTTTTTGAATGCTATAGGGCAACGATCCCCATTCCCATTTTATTTCAAATCCAAAAAAAGAAATTTCATAATTTTTATTTTTTTTTATTTCAACAGGTGCCGGTTTTGACTTGACGTGTCCCACGTAAAATGCATGGGGAAGAATCACTTTTTTGAGCTTTTAGAATAAATTTTTAGGGTTCGTAAAAATGTGACCAGAAATTATCGGGGCCTGTAGAGAAATATCCAATTAACAATTGCATGTGCCAGACATATGGAATTGAAACACCTAACACACCTCTACGATTACGTGACAATTCCCCTTAAAACCAAAAATGTCAATTCTTCATAAAATCGACATTTTGAACACTGTATTCTCGTCTTTTTTAGCCGAAAAGTTATTACTATTGATCTGGCAGAATATTTATTAACATAAGTTTATTCATTTTAATTTTTTCAAAGCATGGAATTTGTTTTAATAATTTTTTCATAAAAAATTATAAATATTTCTTTAGTGGAATATTTATCAACACCGCTTCATTAATTTTATTTTAATAAAATTTTTAAATAAAAATTATAAATGTTGAATTAGTGGAATGTTTAGCAACATTTCTTAATGAATTTATAATTTTTCAAGAAATCTCATTTGTGTAAAAAATGTTTTTTTCAATTCGTTGAACTGGCATTTTATTTTCATTAAGTGACATACCTTTATTGTAAAATGTTTTTGAATTATTGAAACAATAAACTATTATTTATTTTCCACTAATAAATAATAATAATATTTAACTAATAATTTGTTTATATAATTAAAAATTATTGAAACAATACTGATAAGCATTACACTAGACCCACATTAATAATTTGTATTTAAAAGAAAAAATAGAAGTGAAATTATTTAAACCATTTCCCCAAATAATTAAAAATCAAAGAAATAATGTTAAAAAGTATTTCACTAGAACAATAGTAATAATTTTTAGGGAAAAATAACGAATTTACAGAAAAATTATTTAAACAAATTTCATTTGCCTAATCAAATAAAAATTAATCAACCAATGTTATTAAATATTCTACTAGACTAATATTATTAATTTTAAAGGAAAAAACACATTTTTAAAAAAGAATTATTTATAAAAATTCCTAGCTTTTGTAAAAATACTACAGAAAAATGTTAAAAAAAACAAATTATAGAGGACTAAATGCCCTGTAAAATAAGAAAAAAATGTTTTAGCTAAAATAGGTTATGACCATGAAACTTTGACCCTTTTCGTTCGAAAGGCTCTGTATGTACTGGAAAATGTACCGCGATCACATTGGACCATTTTTGTGGCATAAATGTATTTTTAGTTCGTTAAACGTTCACTTTTTTCCTATAAAAAAACAAACGATAATTTGCTTAAATAATACGATTTACAAAGAGACAAAGTTTCATGTTCATAACTCGTGACCTGTATACCTGGAACTTTTTGTTTTATTTTATTTTACGCAGAATTTAGTCCTCTATCATTTTTTAATAGTTTTTCTTTAGGATGTGTACGCAACAAGCAGTTTTAAAATTGTTTTTTGGATACAAATAGCTCAAAATAGCAACAAAATTTTGTTTTCTTTGACGAGTCATAACTCTTGTTCTATGAAGACCAGTAGATTTTATTATATAGATTATAGAGTATATTATATTACGTAGCTTTACCGAAAAGCAAGGTATTTTGGAAAAACTGAACACGAGTGTTTTGCCCTGAAAATAGGTCAAAAGTGTTTAACATTGTGAGGTCATAACTTATGACCTACTGGAGCTAGGCCCCGTGTAGAAACTGCCTTATTTAATCTTATTAATAAAACGGTCCTGATAAGACCCGGGAAAGGCTATGTACCGGATCAGAATGTGCTTTTTATAAACACGGTGCCCGGACACGGACCCTTTTCTACGCCCCTGATCAGATGCCTGTAGAAAACAGATAGCAGCGCCTCCTTTGTTAATATGGCGTCATGGTTGAGTCCGCTTTTACGAGACGTACGCGTTTCTTATGCGATCCGCTTTGTTGCACTTAATAGTTCGTTGTTTTTTTTATGTGCGTCTAATGGAATTGTTGTGAAGTAAAATGGATGAAAATAAGAAAAAAAGAGATCTGCGGCGGATCCGCAAAACTAACACAAAGTGATTTCGAAACTTCTGAAGGAATTAAAGTCATCCAGTGACTCCGAAAATGACAATGTTGAAACTCATTTACAACCACATTTGCACGGTAAGTCGACATATTTTCAATTACATTATTTCATCACACTAACCATCCGCAAATTTCAACCGTTAATGCAATTGTGCCTACAAGAGGAAATTTACTCGGTAATTATTCCATCAGTCAACTTTTTGAGGTTAAACTATAGGCAAAAACTTATTTTAAAGAATTTCAAAGAAATTAAAAGCTTTTTAGTAATCATGATATAATGAGATTGATTTTATTCAAGATTAACGGCAAAATTTTAAATGGTTTGAGTTATATTTCAATATAATAATTTTGAGTTTCGAAGATTTCATAATAAGTGGAAGAAAAATAGGGAAGACTTCGATAAAAATTTTTTTTAATTTCTCAGGATTTAGAAAATTTTTGGGTTAATCGAATTTAAGAGAAATTTTAAAAAGATCCTAAAAATGTTTTCATCATTTCCTGACATTTTCAAAAACAGTTCAAGAGAATTCCGAGCGAAATTTGGCCATTTTGCCATATTTAGAGGTTATGGAACGGTTCAAAAATAATGACAACTTTTATAGATTATTTAAAACTTTGGAAGATTTGACGAGAACCGAAAAAAATCTTAGGTTCTATGAAAAATTAAAATGTTTTTTCATTTCGAAAAGTTAATTCTGAGAGATTATTCCAGCATTTTTCTAAAAACTTCAAGATACTTCTAAAACTGTTAAGGAGTAACCTGAAAGATTTTTAAGCATTTTTCCAAAATTTTGTGTAACTGAAAAAAGAACAGGAAAAATTTTAATAATTTTGAAAGGTTAAAAGATTTAGAAGGTCCAAAAAGATTAAAAATTAAATTTATTAAGATTTTTAGAAAAATTTTTAATAATTTTTCATTTTGAAAAATGAACTTTGAAAGCAAATCAAAAAAGGTTTTTAAACATTTCAAGATTTTAGAGCAAATGGTTTTAGTTTGGTCAGATTAGGAAATCATAATCAGAATCATGTAAGTTCAAGGAATGGTTTGAATAATTGGAAAGTTTCTGAAAGAGTTTTAATCTTCAACGAATTTTCAGAAATGAACAATTTCAAAGCTAAAAAAAATTTCAGAAGCTTTGAATTAATTTCTAAAGGTTTTAAGAGGCTAAGCAAGTTTCCTTAAAATGCCTGTGAAAATTTAGAAGATTAAATGGAACTTTTTTTTACGTTTTGAATGATTTTTTAGAATTTAAGGAAAAACTCATATCAGTCAAAGATATTTTTAGGAATTTAGGATTCTTCAAATAGATTAGAAATATTTAAAAACTTTTGAACATTTTCTAAAATTTTTTAAAAATTTCTTAATTTCTTCCAAACTTCTTAATATCCTAAATATCTTCCAAAATGTAATCTCTCAAAAATATGGCATTTTAATCAGGACCCATTAAGAAACCGTTTCAGCAAATAAAGGCGCATTACCTACTTAATACGGTAAAAAGACTTCTTTTTGTACGAGATGCCTGAACTAATGATTAATGTTACTCAAACCAAGTCAAAAGTAAATTAAGAGAATACATTGTGCCTTTCTCAGTGACGAATGGTTAAGCTGGTAATATTTATGTAAAGAATGATAAATATCGGTTACGTAAAAAATTATATACAATATGATATCAGTCTTAACGACATCACTAGTCAAATGTTTTTCTTAAAAATTCACTCGAATGAAATGTAAATATTCGAATGGAATAACCTTGATACCTATGAATTAATAAATAAAGACTATAAGACACACTGTATAATCAGATAAACAAACGAGAATCTTCCTTGGGTACAGTGTTAATAAAATTTTCGAGTAATACAGTAATTGACTTTTCTTTCAATTTGAAAAGATGAGGATTGTTTCTATTCTCCATTTGCCTTTGGCGGTTGTTCTTAATTCTATTGGTAAATATAATAATATAATATATCTATAGTTGTATGAATCTTCTTCATGCTATACGCAAATCAAATATTTTGTTATTTAATCTGCATTATATACCAAATGCTATTATTTCAATGGAAATGGAAATCGAAATGTGTACCATATGTGCGCGTGCACGTATGGTACACTCCTATGCGTTCATTCACAAATTGTTGAAAACGATTCGGGGGTAGAGGGTTTGAATGAAGTCCTACTGTTTCTTGACAACGAGTGTTACTAAAAAAAATAAAGATCCAAATATATAACAACTCAGTTCACCAGAAATTCGATATTTTAGATTCAAAGCGAATTTTCTCTAAAAGAAACTGCAAAATTAATTGCGATATTTTGTTCATAATAATTATTAATATTCAAAAATTTAACAGATAAGTTAAATATTTACCCAAGTAAGACTAATTTTTAAAAAAGAAGCTTACCTAAAACTAAATAATTTCAATTCAGAAAAAATTGTTTAAAAACAAAAGTATTATCAACCAAACAGTCCTAAAATATGATCAAATAGTTAAACTTTAAATAAAAAATAAGAAATTGTCAACAAGAGCGTTGCATTTTAACCGAAATAATGCATTTTTAAACCATTAGTTGCATTTTTCAACTTAAATCTTGAGCCTTATAAAAAAAAATTTTAACAGAATGATTTAACAAGAATTAAAAAATTTGAATTATTTTTTTGAATATGCAAAAAAAATGTAACTAAATATTTAAGTTTTGAAAAAAGGAGGATTTTTTTAAACTGTATCTTTGCGTTTCCAAAATTTTAAAATTTGGGCAAAATAGTTCAATTTTCAACAAACGAGTAAGTTTAGAAACAGGAGGATTCATTTTTTACGATGAACACTCATTCTTTCGAAAACATACTAAAAACATTACGATATACTTTTAGAACAAACGCCCTCCCCCCACCCGTTACCAATCGTCGATTTTGTGAGACAGTACGTTTTTGCGCCAAAGCGTGATACATGGAAAAACTAAAGTGTTCTGACAAATCTCTTCAAATCTTTGGAAATTTTGGGAAATCCTTTAATATCTATTAAATTTCATAACATATATATTGATTTCTTTCGAATCTTAAAATATCATAACATATTTTTTAATTTAGTTTAAATCTTGTTTAATCACTTTAAATATTAGAGTAGAGTAGAGTAGAGAATAAATATTTTATATAAAACAGGTCCCAAAAATTTCTAATGCGGCCCTCCACAGCCGGTCTGTGAATTAATCCCACGAAATTACGCTCCGTGTATGTTCCCCAAGTTTTTTTCTAAATTGAATTCTCTGTCTCTTTTTGCAGGGTTAAGTTCGCATTTCGAATGTTTACCTAATGGGGAACCTATTCCTGGTATTTCTCGTGGCAGATTTTCTGATTTTTCTGAAAGGTCTTCTCCTGCCAGGAATTCTCTTGCCATACCTCAGCATGTGGGTTCACCGGTCGAACCTCCTTCTCCTGTCAAATCCTCTTTTCGTGCCAGGACCAGATCTCCTCCTGCCAGTCGTTCTTCTATACACCTACAAGGATTTACAAATAAAGAGCTTAGATCTATTCGGCTTATTCCCAACACGAATAAAAATCGGCTATTCAAAATTCGCAGGTACATTTTTCCTCGTGATGCACCAATTCATCTAAAAGAAAGAAATCACGTCCTTGTACCCATGCTAACCGGGAGACAAACTGTATTAGCAACGCCCAATGGTGAAGTATTCGCAATAGTGGTGGAGAATAACAGAGAGCTTCGAGGAATGTATACACTAGCAAACGACGTGCAAAAACGGGCAAAAATAAACATGGGCAACGGCAAGGTTGAAGTGATGTCAATAGAAGAAATCGAGGAATCTCCTTTAGGCAAGAATCGGCCAATTTTTAAAAATTTTCAAACAATAAAGATAGACGACTTTCGTCCACAACATTAATTAAATTTTTTTGGTGATGTAAAACTACAATATCAGTTTCTGAAAAACATTTTCTTTTAATTTCCTGAATTTACCCTGATTCTCCAACGACCGATTGTTCCTTTTCTAGCATGTTAATTTAGTTGTAACGTACCGTCACATAATGCGCATGTGCAGGGAAACACCAGGCTGACGTGGCGCGCTCCCCTACACTTACCGCCAGCCAGTGCGCCGACACGACGCGCAGGCACGTGCAATATGGCTGGCCGCGCGACGCAGAAACGTTCGCTGGGTGCGGTGAACCGAGTAGCCTCGGGGATCTCTCACCCGGTGCAACTCCTCTGGCGGTCCTACACTCCCAGTAGGCTTCTAGCCTTCTCCCTCCCGACTCCTGGTGCAATCCCGTCTTTTCCTCGTAGTCAGCTCGATCGGCGGTCGACAGATTCCCCTGTGACCCCCCATCGGGTCCAGGGTTCGTCGGCGTCAGGCGCTCCTGACCGACCTACCTGCGGAAAAGCAACTCGCAACCTGTACAGTCCTTATAACCGACTCGATCGACGGCCGACAGGTTCCCCTGTGACCGCCCATCGGGGCCAGGGTACGTCAAGGTCAGGCGCTTCTGACCGGCCTACCTGCGGCTCTCCTACATGACCTGAACCGCCCGTGGGGGAGGTAACCCGGGTCCCGACTGTCCCCACGCGACCTGAGCGTACCACCGCCCGACCGTACACGCCTGTAACGCGAGATCCTTCTCTTTCTGTTTCCAGGACACGACCCAGGGGTAATTGCTAAACCTCCGCTCCGGACAACGCCCTGCGGACCGGCTCCGTATTAAGTTTCTCTCTACACACCGACGCACACGCACCACACCCACGCCACATTTGTAAGATCCACGTACAGCACAGATACAAATGTCCAAGGCGCACACATCCACACATACATACACAATCACCTATCCGCGCTCACACATACACTCACCACACTTACCCATAGTTCTGTTCTCTCATAAAGCCTGTCCCAAATCCAAAACCCTGGCTAGACTAAAGCGTCCGGCGGGACAACACATAGGTAGAAAAATAGAACCTTACATAGTAACATCTCCAATTCCTAGTTGGACTTACTACAATGAATTTTAATTTCCAATCAATAAGTTATATGTATGATTTTTAATAAAAAAGATTAAATTTTAACGAAAAACAGTTGCATTTTCAACAAAAAATTATATTATCAAGCCAAAAAGACGAGTGTTTTAAAAGCAAATAGACTTTTCCATCCGAAAACTTCAGTTTAAAAAAGGGCGGATAATAAATCTTGAACCAAGCAGATTAATTTTTTAACAAAAGAAGAAATTGAATTTTCCAAATGAAAATTTATTTTTAACTTAAATTATTAAGAAATTAGTTAGATAAAAACGTATTATCAAAAAAAAATTCCATTTTACATAAATTTTCAACTAAATAGTTGAATTTTAAATTTTGAAGAACCAATTTCAACTGAAATTCAATTTCGAAATAGTATATTCTGCAACTAGGGGGTGAAAAAATTCCTCTTACTCTCTTGATGCATACGCTTTTTGTATAACAAATGGATGATTTCAGAAACTTCTCGAAACACGGTCATCAGTTCAACCCAATTAGATTTCAAATAAAGTAAGGATTTTTCGGTAATATTACAGGTAATTTACATTAACTTATTATAAATTTTCCGAATTTTAATTTGCATATGGCCATACATTTCCAGAAATTTTTGCTCATTGATGGTAATTTCACAGGTAAAGATGTTAAATTACTATAAATTACACGAAATCATATATTAAGCCTTCCAAACAAAGCCGGAATTTTTTGGTATAATTATGGTAATATTATTGGTAATTTATGGTAACTTCCCAGAAATTTTCCACAATTCGATTGAAATAATTCTATAAATTTCCGAGAATTTATTAAAATTTTCGGTTACTTATAAAAATTTTACAGGTAAATATGGTAAATTACTACATTTAACCCAAAAATCCATTTGAAACATTTTTTTGCATTTCCGAAAATATGTCCAATACCTTACCCAAAATTCTATTTTAAACGTTTTTATACATTTCAGGAAATATATGAAATTTTCTGTGATTTATAGTAATACTACAAGTAATTTATTGAGACTTGCCATAAATTTCCGAAAATCGAGTCTCAAAATATCAAAAATTTTCGATTACTTATGGAAAAACTCAATGAAAATGACTAAATTTGTATTTGATTTAAAATGAAGAAGAAAATTGCTTTACTTCAGCGTATATTTTTATACCTTTCTAATAAATTATACAATCAGAAAGATTTTTTCCAACTATCTGAAAGAGGGGGAAATTCTGTTAGATTAAATATTACATTAAATATTATATTAACTCTTCAGAATAATTTCAAAATTCATTATATTAAATTCTCTACCTACGTCCGGGACTGCTTATTCAAATATTGCAAAATAAAGTAAATATTTTCTCCATTAACATGATTTTATTATTTATTCTTTATTTTTTCTTAATCTTTTTTCGCAGCTACCCTCAGAAATATACTATTTCAAAAAGCGGCCAATAAAAAACTTTTTAGATATTTTTTAAGTGCACAATTTTTATGCAATCATCATATGCCGTATCTTGCATAGTTTGTCCATAAAATGGAATTTTTTATTTTTCATAATTTTTTGTGCAAAAAAAATGTCAATTTTCGATTTTTCAAAAAAATTCAATAAGTAGTTATGACAATCTTTCGTATCTTGCGTTGTTTGGCTGATAATGCTAATTTTTTTTGAATCTTGAAAAAAGTGGTCTCAACATTTTTCAAAATATGCTCAGTTTTTGAATTTTTATCCAAAATGGCTGGCAGATTTGAGACAGATATTCGTAAAAACCTGTTTTTCGGGTTCAGAGGGTCTCAAAACGTGGAAATTGGACAAAAACTGGAGAGGTCAAATTTTACACAAATCGAATACCTTCTCTAGACGAGAATGTATAAAGACTAACAAAATTATCCATTTTTTAACCATAACTAGCATTTTTCAACTTAAATTTTAAAGGAAAAAATAAATTTTTTAAAAAATTATTTAACAAGACTTACACAATGTTAATGATTTTGTTGAATATGCAAAAAAATTTAACTAAATTTTGAAGTTTTGAAATAAGTTGCATATTTTTAAACTAAATATTTGCGTTTTCTAAAATTTAAATTTTAAACAAAATATTTCAATTTTCAACAAACGAGATGAATGCTAAACTAAACTGATGAATTCTGAACCGGATTCCAACCACTGAGATTAATTTTAAAAAAGAAGGATACATTTTAAAGCAAAAAAGGCATAGTGAAATTTTTATTCGCTAAATTAATTTAAAACTAGAACAGATTAAGTTGAATTTTTAAGTAAAAAAGAATGATTTTCCAAAAAAAAGATTAGTAGTTGATAAAAAAAGACGAATTTTTAACCAAAAAAGAAGAATTAAAAAAAGATTCATTACCAGCCAAAAAAATGCATTTTTAATTAAATTGAAGATATATCACATAAAAATATGACTTTTTAGGCAAAAAGATGAATGCACTGCCGAAAAAGACAAATTTTTAAATAATGTTCAAGCACTTTTCAATTTCTAGAAAAATATTCTAAAAACTCGAAAAAGTGATTTTTTCTCATGCATTTTGCATAGGAAACATCAAATCAAAACCGACACAAGTTAAATTTAAAAAAAATAAATAAAACGTTAGGGAATGTCTTTTTTCAGATTTGGAATGAAATGAAGTAGGGGGAGGGGGGGATCGTTGTCCTGAAAAAAGAAGCGTCCGGGACGCACGGAAGTAATTTTTAGAAAACATGGCATTTTAATCGGGACCCCTTAAAAACCGTTTCAGCAAAAAAAGGCGCATTACGTACTTAATACGATAGAAATACTTTTTTTCATACGAAATGCCTGAGCTAATAATAAATGTTATTCAATCCTTTGCGTTTGGTAATTATTACAAACCATAAATTTCATTATGATAGAAATAAAATCTTTACCATTTATTATTATTAATTACTATTTGCATTTAAAAAATTGCTCTATTTTAAGAACATTTAATACTTTTCCCATGCGGTATAGGATTTATACCCATTTTTCAGTTACTTTTTACCCAATTTCGAATTCCCTGTTTTCTGCGTGTATGCAAAAAGTAAATTAGGAGAATACATTGTGCCTTATTCATTGACAAATTTTTTAACTGTTTATACTTATGTAAAGAATGATATACATTCACTCTGCTGAAATGTAAATATTCAAGAGGGACAACCTTGATACCTACGATCAATCAGATAACGACTATAAGATACATTGTATAATCTGATAAAAAAGTAGACTCTTCCTTGGTTACAGTGTTAATAAAATTTTACAATAATACATTGATTAGCTTGCCTTTTAATTTAAAAAGATGAGGATTGTTTCTATTCGCTTCTTGACTTTCGCGATTATTCTCAATTCTATAGGTGAATATAATATTGTATTATATCTATAATTTTTTGCAGATTTTTAAAGTCATACGCAAATAATATATTTCGTGATTTGATCTAAATTATATACCAACTGATATTAATATAATCTTTGTTTGCGTTTCACAAAATAAATAATCTAAATTTATGGAAGCGGAAATCGAAAAGTGTACCATATGATACCATATGACACTTCTACGCGGCTATCCACAAATTGTAGAAGACGATTCGGGGGTAACGGGTTTTAATAAGGTATTATTGTTTCTTTTGAGGAGGTGACGAAAATCTTGCTTGAAAATAAGTTTTTAAGGAAAAAACTAAATTTCGGACATGGCATTATAAATTTATGCAAATAAGTAAAATATTTAACCAAGGAAGATTAATTTTCAAAGAAGAATTTCAATTACAAGAAAATTAATTTCATTCAGAAAATAATTTTTGAAAAAAAATATTATCCACGAAGCAGTCCTAAAATATAATCAAAGAGTTAAACTTTGAATAAAAAATGACAAATTGTCAATAAGAGCGTTGCATTTTTAAACAAATAATTACTTTTGAAACCATTAGTTGAATGATTTTGTTGAATATGCAACAAAAATTAATTAAATATTAAAGTTTTTAAATAAGCATGAGTTTTAATAATTATATATTTGACTTTACAAAAATTTAAATTTTGAACCAAAACATATTAGGTTTAATTTAATTATTTGGTTATTTAATGAATTTAAAGTTACCAAGAAAATTAATTTTAAAGAAAATTCAATACATATCAAACAGAAAGATGACTTTTTAAACAAAAAGATTAATCTACTACCGAAGAAGACGAAGTTGCATATAAAATTCAAACAATTGTTTAAATCCTCAACCAACAAATTGTTAAATTTTTAACGAAAAAGATGAATTATTATAAAAAAGATTCTTTTTCTACTAATACTACTAATAAAATTGCACTTTTAACAAATTTGAAGAAATCTAAACAAATAAGTCAGATTTTCAACCAAAAAGAATACCATCGTATCCTCTACCACTGGATTAGTTCTATGAATTGAAATAAAAATTGTTTTTCGTGTAAAATTAAGAAGCCAGTCCGTGAATTAATCCCCTGAAATTTCGCTCTGTGTATGTTCCCAAAGCTTTTTTGTAAATTGAATTCTCTGTCTCTTCTTGCAGGGTTAAGTTCGCATTTCGAATATTTACCCAATGGGGAACCTATTCCTGGTGTTCCTCGTGGCAGAAATTCTTATTTTCCTGAAAAGACTTCTCCTGCCAGGAATTCTCTTGCCATACCTCAGCCTGCTAGTTCTCCGGTCAGGCCTCCTTCTCCTATCGAATCTTCCCTTCGTTCCAGGACCAGGTCTCCTACTGTCGAATCTTCTCTCCGTACCAGGACCAGGTCTCCTCTTGCCATTCGTTTTTTTGCAAAGCTGCAAGGATTAACAACTAAGGAACTTAGCTCTGTTCGTCTTATTCCGCACACGAATCCGAACCAGAAATTTGAAATCCGAACACATACTTTTTCTGACGATACACTAATTCAAGTAAAAGAAAGAAATCACTCCCTGGGGCCCATGCTAACTGGAAGACAAACTGTATTATCAACGGCGAATGGTGAAGTCTTTGCACTAGTAGTGGCAAATAACAGAGAGCTTCGTGGAATATATACACTCAAACATGCCATGCAAAGACGGGCAAAAATAAACATGGACAGCGGCAAGGTTCAAGAGATGACCACAAAAGAAATCGAAGAATCTCCCTTGGGCAATAATCGACCAATCGTTAAGAATTTTCAAATAATAAGGGTTTGATTGTCGTCCAAGGGCGGATCCAGAAACTGAATTTGGTGGGGAAAATTCGAAAAGTCAAAAGGGCCTACTGTATAATAGCTGCGTACATGGGGCATATTTTCTGATACAATATACGATTTATAAACCTTTAATTATCAATAAAATAATAACTAAAGAGGTCCTTTGTATCCAAACGAGAGACAGAAAGAAAGGCAGTTGAATTTTCAAATAAATAGTTGGATTCTCTACAAGAAAAACTAATTTTTAATTAAAGAGTCGCATTACAACCAAATAGTTAAACTCTAAAAAGAAAAAAGTCCCTCCCCCTCACGGCCCATTTTTTAAAGCTAAAGGTAAAAGGTTCAAAAACAGTAATTTGGTGATTGTGAATTCTTCTTTGTTAAAGCTCCTTCTGCTTAAAAGAACACATTCTCATCAAGTTTCTCGTGCTTCGCACTCCAGATTATCCCTTAAGTTGTAAAATATTTCCATAAAAGTATATTATTACAATTTATAACGAGCATTGGTATTAAAACAGATGTAATTTCATTGTCTGGTTTGAAATTAATCAGCAATTTAAAAAAAAAAACTTTTCTTAATTAACATTTTATTCCGACATCTGCTATTTTTTCTAACACTAAATTTCTTTTTTCTAATGCTGTTTCTACGATTTTATCATTACACATACGGTCAGCACAGCAACCTTACTTTTTTTAACGTCGAAACTATATCACTAACCTCAGTGACGCTTCCTTTCTCAGTTGAATTCTTTATCGCATCGTGTTCTACATCGCAGTTGTCAACACTTCCACAAAACTTCTATTAATAAGTTGGGAGGGAGGCGAATAATTTCAACCGAGAGTCATAGCTGGTTGGTGTTTTATGCTGAGTTATATGGCCTCAATTTTTAATTTTTGTATGTTTTTTGAATTTTGTAAATGCTATAAGTCTGATAATTTTTTTTATCGAATAAGGTCCTTAGGATAAATTATTCGTTCTTTTGAATACTTCTCTGATGAGTTCAGTTTTCAAGAAAAAGATAGATTTTTAATAAATTTGCTCGCTAGAAGATTAATTTTTGCTTAAAAATAGTAATTTTGAACAATTTAAATGGCATTTGAAACAAATTGTAGAATTTTCGAATACAGGCCTTACAGACCCTATGAGATAAAATATAGGGTCCAAAAGGTTGCCTTTTGTCACGCGCATAGGGTAATTTTTAACATTCAATGGGTAAAATTTTTTGGATAAATTCAGGAAATTTCTGAAAAATTCAAGCTACATTCGTAAGAATTCAAATTCATTGGAAAAAATGTTAAAAAATCAAAAAATTCCATTAGTTTCTGTAAAACTGAAGTGAATTTAGAGTAATTTTAGATAAAAGAGAAGAATTGGATTAATCTAATTGAGGAGTGTTGAGTGATTTTAGAAGATTTCAAAAGAACTTTAAAGGATTTGGGATAAATTAATAAGAATTCATTAATTTCCGTAAACTGTAGTAATTTAGAGGCATTTAAGATAGAAGAGAAGAATTCGATGCCTTTCATGAAAATTTAAAATGAATTTTAAAAAATTTGATCATTTTTTCATATGATCCTCAGAATCAATTAAATTAAAACTTCAAAAAAATCCATTGGATTCTGTAGAATAAAGTAAATTTAGAGAAATTCAAGACCATAAGTATAATTTAAGCAAATTCATAAAATTAAAGAGAGTCCCCAAGAATTTAGGATAAATTAGTAAGACTTAAGAGTGAATTCAAAATTTGTTCAAATGTTTAAAAACTTACAAAATAACTTCTCATGAATAGATTTTTTTAAATACGCTAAAATATTTTAAAATTCTGTAAAATTCTATAGTGATGCTTTCTGAAATCATTAAACATATAATAAAATACATTGAGAGTTTCAAAATTACTCAAAATGATCAAAATCCTGAAAGTCTTATAAAATAACGTGAAGTCATTTAAAATTCCCTAAAATAAAAAAAATATTACAAAGATTTCAAAATCATTTAAAAAAGGATATAAACCTGAAATTAATAATCACTAACTAACGAATTAAGTTATGGAATGAAAAGTGACTAATGTGATCTTTTCATTTAAAAAAGTATTATTTGTACAGTTACTTCTTACAGTAATTCTCTGATTTTTGCTTTTTTCAAAGTGGCCGACTCAAGTAGGGTACCTATAGGGAAGGAATTCTAATTTTGAAAAATTGACCAAGAGATAAGCCGGTTGTTGGAATTTGTCAAAAGTGCAACTCGTTAATTATAAAAATAAAAATTACTTTATATCTTACTGCTAAATTAAAGCTATTTTTCCTTACAGTTGTTTCCCTCTTGAATCAGTGAATCCAAAGATATTATTTGGATGAATTTTATAGACTTTTATTAACTGCTACATTATCTACTATACAGCGGAAAATATACTAAATAACTTTTCAATTTAAACAGCAGATTGCTCTATCGGTTTCAAAGAATTAAATAATACATTTTTTTCGTTTAAACTTACTCTAATGAAATGTCAATAGCTCAGCAGAACAAACTGAACGCCTACAATTTCTGTGATAATGACTAAAAGAAAGAAATATTTCAAAATTTTCTAAAATATTTCGAATTTTTTGAAAGTCCTTGAAACTTTTGAAAGCTTTTAAAAATGCCTTTAATTTAAAATCCTTTGATTATTGCTTCATATCATCCTTAGGAGCAATTAAAGTAAAACTTTTTAAAAATCCATTGAATTCATTAGAATAAAGTAAATTTACAGAAATTTAAGTCCATAAGAAAAATTTAAGCTAATTCACAAAATTGAATAGAATACCAAAAAATTTAGGATGTATTAGCAAAAAATTTTTAATTTTTAAATTTTTAAAACCCTAGAAAATAACTTCACATGAATATATTTTTTTAAATACATTAAAATATTTTAAAATCTCGTGGAAATCTATGATGATATTTTCTGAAATCATGGAAATTATATTAAATTACATTCAGAGTTTCAAAATAACTCAAAATTTTTTAAATCCTCAGAAGTCTTATAAAATAACGTGAAGTTATTGCTTAAATTAAAAAGCTTATATGTAAATTATAATATCGGTATTAAAGAATTTAGTAATACATTTTTTTCCTTCAAACTTACTCTAATGAAATGTCAATACCGCAACAGAACAAACTGAAAGCCTAAAATCTCTGTGATAATGACTATAACAAAGATATACTCTATAATCTAATAAGGAACTAGAATATTAACTTTTTAAATTGCAAAGCAAGTATTCATTGACGTATTAAATAGGTTTTCCTGTCACTAGAAAAGATGAAGATTCTTTTTACTCTCGTCATACGAAAATAAAATTTTTTCACGTAATCTAAATTGCTTTCCAATTCCTATTTTTTTTCAAACTTTATTTGAATGTTTCCAAAATAAATACGAATTAAATTTGGGAAAATCTATAATTGATGTGATGAAAAAGAATGGAATTTGAAAAGTGGCCTTTTTGATACCGAACTTGTACCATATGTGCCTAAGAACATATGGTACTAGTTTTTGATTACAGCTGTTTGGCGTACTTTTAGAGGCTATTTTATTGTTTGTATTATTCATTGTTTAAAATTATACGCCCAACTACCACCTTTTTGCAATAAGGTTATTTCGCAAATCGAAATCATGTCCAAGTTATGTAGTAATTCGTCATATGGTGGAAATTGTAGTTATAACGTCCGTCCCACCAAAATTTAGTTAATAACGAAGGGTTGGGAGGTGTATAGCATTTTTGTTTTAAGATGTGAAATTTGAAGTCAAAAAGACGTATTTAGAAAAAAGGTAGATTGTCCACAAATATAAATTATTGATAAAAAACAAAAAAAATATAAACCAAAATGTTGAATTTTCTCCAAAAAAGTTTAAACATCCAAAGAAATATTTGAAAATTTTCACCAATACGTAAAAGTTTTAATCCACAAAGATTAATTTCTAACTTAATATACATTAACTCAGTTCATATTAAAGCAAGCAACGAGTAAAAGCGAAAAAAGAGGAATTCTATAAAAAATTGGGAATATGGAAAGTAGTGTGATATCTGTGGAAGAGAATACATAAGAAAACTCTTTCTTCATTTTTAATCTCAAATATTTTCACGAAAATAGTCCAGGATAGTTCCAGTATCACCGATAGAATAACTCCCAAGCATTAGGACGTCACAAAATGTTTTAGGGCCTGCCTAGACTGCCAAAAGACTAACGTCTCTAGGCATAAAAACCTTTTGCCTTCCGAAATCGTCGCGCCGGACTCTCGCTCTAAACACGTCCAAATGGACTTACTTAACCCACTTCCTGAAAGTAATGGTTATAAGTACTGTTTAACAATTATCGACCGTTTTTCGAAATGGACGGAAGCCATTTTAATAAAAAACATCGAAGCACTGACTGTTTGTCGCGCCTTCGTGGATCACTGGATCGCTCGCATCGCCGCAACAGAAACTCTGACAGCAGATCAAAATGCGAATATGAGCTAATATGAATTGCACCTCTTTATGGAAATCCTCCAACTCAAGGGATGTAATTGCATTCGCACAATCGCGTACCAAGCCCAATCTAACCGTATGATCGAACGCTGGCACCGGACTCTTAAAACCGCTCTCATGTGTCACGCGGATACTGAATGATCCATATCACTGTCTGCCGTCCTTTTAGGACTTATATCTAATGTTATGGACACTGGTTTGTCCCCGGAGGAATTCTGGTACGGAACTTACCTTCGAATTCCCGAAGAGCTTGTCCTTCCCGAGGACGTGAAGCCTAACTCGCATTCGTTTCTCGAAGAATTTCAAGAATTTCAAAGATTTTCTTAATCAAAGATTAAAGTACATGTTCTCATGTCTTTTTCCATATAACCGCTGTTCATCAGTCTCTCGAGTAGCCATACATCCTTCCTCATAAAATCTTAAACCGGACGAACGATAAAGTTTACGAAATCGATTTGAACGGCTTATCTTGATATGTTTTGGTTGATAACCTAAAATCAGTGTATTTCGTACGTGAGGACATTGATCATTTCACACGCCCTTCAATGCATAGAATCATTTAAATTTCTTGATTGCAGTATGCAGCGCTTTCGCGAGAGCTATTCTTTAAATGAAAATTACTCTGGCAGTACTGTGATATATATTTTTTTTAACCATACTGTACGTACCCAACAGACAAATACAATTTTATCTTACCACGTGTGAATCAACGATTTATATAGATATTGTTAGCCCATACTTTAAGATTAAGGCACTTATTTCGGTGAATTGATGAGATCGTAAGACGTTTTTAACTTTAGGTATAGCGTGCGCACGCAAAAATGGAAAGGTAAGTCTTGCACAAGTTTGCATCGGTCAAAAACAAAATTTCGAGCTTATGTATATCTGATCTACATTTTTAGACAGATGTTTACTTTAAAACTGATTTATATCTTTAGACATATACTCACATAACTCAGGGGGGGGGGGGTATTATCGGGATGTCATCCTCTCCATATTGGATTTTACTGTAAATAGAGTTTCCGCTCTGCGTCCTCTTGCTTAGTCAATGGCTCGACATCGAGTAGCCCATCTCGGTATGGTTCTTGATTCTTACTCCGACAGCGAGTCGCTCTTCTATTTTAGCAAGCCTCGACCAACACTTCCCGCTCTCATTATAATTAGCTAGCCCCCTCTCTTTGTTAAACATGGCCGCTAGCCGTGATGGTGGCTGATTGGTACTACCTCTTGTAGTTGCGCGGAGTTCCTTCCGCCGTGTTGGTGGTGTCCAACGCTTCCTCCTACTGTGTTTGATGAACGGCCGACTGACGATGACATTTCTCCAATATTAACCACTTCTTAGTTTTCTTATGCTGACCGTCAGTATTGAGTATTTGGTGTTAAAAATAATAAAAATAAAACTGAAATGAACCGGGACTGGGATTTTGTTTGGATGTGACACTGGTCGTTGTCCCCGACCAAATATTATATAAAAATAAAGGTTAAATTACTCCAGAGTCTAGACCCGGATCTTGGCTAGATGGTTAGTTACTGTACCTTATTAGCGTGCGTCTGTTTGTCTTTATATTAATTGTGGATAGAGGATTCCTGTATCAAGGGTTTTTGCTGAATATGGTTACAAAAAATTAACAGGCAGTCGCAGACAATTGTCCAGGGATGATTCCGAAGAAATTAACCCCCAAAAGGAGGTGTGAAAACCATGCCGAAAGTTGAATTGCACGTAGGTGATGTGCCTAGAACGGTGACTCTCAAATACCAGGCGACCTTTCAGTCTTCGCAGCCTTATCCTTGCATGTGGAGCTCTACAAGGATGGACTAGCTTCTCGTGGGAACAACAAGGATAACATCAAACATAGTCTAAGTAAGTGCAGTTTAAATCAATATAACGAGCAGGGCTCCCCACAATAGGTCGGTCAACAATGCCGACCAATCTAGAGCTGGGGGAGCCATTGAAGATGGAGTCAATGTGATAGATCAGCGGAATCTTGGAGCTTTTAGGTGGACGAAGTAACAAAATCACGACTTGCTAGAATGCTACGATGCGAGTGTAACCCCTGAACGAGAGAATTATATGACACGACTGCGAGGTCTGTGGTGCGAAAACACCCAGAGCTTTCGCACTTTTCGCATCAACGTCTGCGAAACTATGCCGAAGTACTCCACAAAAAGGGGCTATGTAAGCAGAGAGCCTACGCTACCAGAGCCAGAACAACCCGGCAGCAGAAAAAGATAGGTGACAAGACCAACCGCGGACAGACATCCGATAGAGGACGAGCGATGCTTTTTCACCCGGAGAAACGTCAACATCCAGGTTTTTCCCAAACATGAAGATCTGGCTGAAATGGATGAAGAGCTTTTTCCGAAGAATCCAACCTCTGGAAAATTAATTGTTGTTTATAATTTAGCGAGAGGTTTGGGCGATGCGAACCGTAAAACAAAACCAACGGTTTATCATAGGACCAAAAGACGAATGCATCAACTCTCCATAAAGATAGGCTGGGGAAGATGCGTCTCGCATTCAGAATGTGATGGACTATATAACATCTGGCAGGAATTTTGCCTTCAAGGTTCGAAAGATCGCGCGCGAACTCCGGTTCCGTTATTACACACTTAACAAGTTGAAGCTGCTGACTATCAGGCCGCTTATTGTTGAGAGAATACGGATACTATATGACGCTATGAAAAATCCAGAGCGGAAAGCCATGTGGGTCCGAGAAAACCAACAGTTTCTCTCTGAAATATCTCGACTCCTCCAAGACCCTCCAGTTACTGTCGACCACCCGCCCAAACCAAAGGAATTTAAAGTTTTTTGGAGAGAAGTCTACGAAGTGCAACATACACTGGACGAAGACATATAGTACATAAATAGCTTAAAGGAGCTATGTAATACGCTTATAAAAACATCTGAGGAAGAATGCCCAACCATCACTACGGAGGAGGTGAGAAAAGTATTTAGAGATATGACGAACTATTTTGCTCTGGGACCAGATGATATCAAGGCTATATGGTGAAAAAAGTTTCCTTAAACCCATCAGCATCTGGCTCGTATTTTCACCTCATATGTGAAGTCGGAAGAGCCAATTTCTGAGTTGGATCTTCCGACATCAAACATGAGGTAAAAATATAGGCCAGACGGTGATGGGCCTTTTGCAGTTTTGAGTTCACAGTCAGAGCATTCACCTAGGGCCGACCCTATTCCTGGCGTTTCTCGTGGCGGACCTTCTTTTTCTGTTAACTTGACTCTTTCTCTTACCATGACTGATTCGGTTTCTCCGATCAGGTCTTCTCTCTTACCGACTCTATTCTTCGTGCCTAATCCAGGTATCTTCCTGCCATTTCTTCGCCATGGCGCGTACATTGACGTAAAATTAAAGATCTTAGATCTGTAAGGCTTATTCCTCACGCGAAGCCAAAGCGGAAAATCGCAATTAGTAGATATATTTTTCTTATGATGCGCCAATCTATGTAAAAGAAAAAAAATCGGCTCCTTGGACCCATGCCAGCAGGAAGACAAAGTATATTACCAGCGTCTGATAGTGAAGTCTTTGCAATGGTGGTGGCAAATAACAGAGTCCTTCGCACAAATCACCCAATCATTTAGAATTTTTAGATAATAGTGGTAGATGACTTTCTTTCACAATAAGGGTATCTCATGTGCGATCCCTTCGGAAAACTAGCATCGCAAAGGAGATATCTTAAAGCGCAAACTCCGATGACACATTTCCTTGCTCTTCAAGCTTCCCCTTTGAAAAAAGGAGTGCTTTGGAATATCTGCCTTAAATTCCTAAAACAGATATTTTGAGGATTTACACATAAGTTAAGTCCTCCCCACAGAGAGCTACAGAAATCTATTCTTCAACCGGTCTAAAATAAAAAAAGGGACTGATGATTTTCCCGATCAGTCATTATTCAGAGTAAAATGCAGATTTATTCGGTAAATTTTCAAAAGCAATTTTAGAAGCAAACCTTTGCGTGGCAAGATGCCCTTAAATAACATTTTATAGACGTTGTCGGCCAGATGCCAGATTCTGGAAAGATATTTTGCGGTTTTTCATCTTTTGCTATTCATTGACATTTTCGAGAAACGTCAAGACTCCTTGGCTCTTGGTCCACGTAATTTAATGTGAAAGGCTATAAGAGCTTTTAAGCACACTCAGGTCATTTACAAGCAATAGAAAGCTATATCTGCCATGCAAGTGAATGATAAATTTAAAAAACAAAAAGAGAAAGAAGAAAAACAAGAAGCTAATTCTGGTGATGTCTTTATTTAATAATAGTATGATAAAACATGAATTTATTTTGCAGAATAGGAACTTCATATCTGGCATAAATTATTAAGACTCTAGGCCTCAAAAGCACAAATTAGAATTTTATATAGTTGATGATATCGGCTTTCAAGAATGTAGCAATAAAATTATTTTCCATGAAACTCACTCTATTGAAAGGTAAATATCTGAGGAGGGCAAACAGAAAGTCTACGATCTCTATGGCAATTAAAAGAAAGATATAATATATAATCTGATAAAGGAGTAGAATATTCGTTTATTAAATTGCGAAACCAAGTATTCATTAATACATCAACTATTTTTTCCTCTAACTAGAAAGTATGGAAATTCTTTTTACTCTCGCCATGATATTAGCGTTTATCCTTCAGTTTATTGGTGAATATAATAAGATAATACATTTATAATTTTATGTACGTTCTTTAAGTTATACAAAAATCAAATTTTTTGAAGCAATCTAAATTTTATTGCAATTGCTATTTTCTTTCCAACTATATTTGAATTTAAAAAAAAAAATACAAATTTAATTCGATTTTTTTATAAGAATATCCATAATTTATGTGTTAAAGAAGAATGGAGTTCCTAAAGTTCCCTTTTTAATACAAAATGCGTACCATATGTGCCTCCGCACATATGGTGCTACTTCCATATCGAAAGAAAAGCCCAAAAATATTACAACGTAGAGAAAAGTTCAGCATAAATTGAATTTGTGAGACCAAACGTGAATTTTATTTTGAAGAAAAATAGTTCTGATGAAAGAGTTTAAAATTTCTTATTTAATAATTTAAAATTGGGTTTGACAATTTTCAATTAAAAATGATAATTTGAACCAAAAAATATTAATTTTCAACTAATGATATAGATTTGCAACTAAAATAATGAATTATTAACGAATAAATTGAATTTTTGGCAAAGCAGTACAAATTTCAAACAAGTAGTTGAAATTTCAACCAGAAAGTTTATTTTTCTAGGCTAAACGTATTAGAGACAATTACATTTTTAATTAAAAAATATTAAGTTTTAACCAAAAATGGAATGATCAAATTCTCTTTTCAGAAAATAATTTTTTTGTAAAATATTATGAACTAGCAAATAGACCACGAACTATTGAAACTTTTATACAATAATTAATTTTTTATCAAGATAGTGGAATGAAAAAATGTTAATAATTTCGTTGATTTTTTAGAATTTTGTTTTAGTCAAACATTTAAATTTTCAAATAAAAAAGATAATTTTTTAACTTAATGGTTAAAATTTTGTAGAAATTGTTGATGTAAGTTGTTGGCTTTAGGGTCAGGAGAATTGAAACTAATTAAGTTGTTTCAA